>APFE030334611.1:106084-174612 GCA_000404065.3 Pinus taeda | reverse complement strand
AACGGCTCCGGAAGTTCAGGACCCGAAAAACTGCTAAAAATAGTAAGTTGTGCTACAATTAAGGAAACTGAAAATGTTGAGAGAAACAATGGTGGGGGTCCAGGTGGACTTGGCAGGTGGCCAGCAAGATCCACCTGGATCAGTTTCAATTAGTCATCAGATATAAAAAGGGTATACACAATAAAGTTGCAGATCTGTTATCTAGACCCATTATAAATGCATCTACTATACTTAAGCATAACTCTGTGTTACATGAGAGCTACATTGAACAATATGCTCAAGATATAGATTTCAAAGATGTATATGCAACTTTAAGTCAAGGCAAACGAGTCGAAGAATTGGATTATCAGGTAAAGGAATGAATCTTATATCATTGTGGGAAGTTATGCATTCCATAAACTGAAAGAGTAAAGATAATTCGAGAAGCACACACTTCTCTAATATCAGGTCACTTGGGGGTAAGTAAATTAGTTGCACAGCTGCAAATATTTTTTTATTGGCCAAAAATGAATGAGACAGTTTCTAGATATGTAAGAGGGTGTACTATGTGTGATAAAAGCAAGCCCAACAATAGAAAACTAGGCTTGTACACTCCATTACCAGTTGCACAACTGCAAATATTTTGTTATTTGCCAAAAATGAACAAGAAAATTTCTAGATATGTAAGAGGGTGTACTATGTGTGCTAAAATCAAGCTCAACAATAGAAAACTAGGCTTGTACACTCCATTACCAGTTCCTTCTCACCCTTGGGAAAGTGTTTCCATGGATTTTGTTGGAGGAGTGCCTAAATCTAGGAGAGGTCATGATTATCTGTATGTTGTTGTGGATAGGTTCAACAAAATGTGTATTTTGATACCTTGTAATAAGCAGATTACAGTTGAACAAATTGCAAAACTGTTCTTTCAACATGTATGGGTTCATTTTGGATTACCCACTTCCATTGTATCTGATCGAGACACCTGATTTGTGGGGAAGTTTTGGTCAAGTCTGTGGGAACTAATGGAAACCAAACTGAAGAAAAGCATAGCTTTCCATCCACAAACCGATGGCCAGACAAAAATAGTCAACAGGATAGTTATCCAGTTGCTCAGGGGATATTGCAACAAGCATCCTAAGCTTTGGGATGAAAATTTATGTTATGTGCAGCATGCATACAACAGAGCAAAACATTATTCTACATAGAGATGTCCTTTTGAGACCTTTTTTGGTTTCACACCAAAGTCTCCTTTGGATTTTGTCTTTGGTAAAGACACCACAGTTGAGGGACACAGTGATGTCGACAGGGTAAATAGGTTCATTGAACAAATCCAAGAGATCCACCAGGTAGTACAGGAATAGTTGGAAAAGAGCCAAGCCAAATACAAGGCAAGGCATGACAAGCATCAGATGGAGCATAGTTTCCAAGTTGGTGACCAAGTCTGGTTGTATATCAGCAAGGACATAATGCAAGGTGAAGGTAAAAATCTAAAGCCTATCAGGTATGGACCTTTCAAGATACTTGAGAAGATTGGTGAGAATGCTTTTTGCCTTGATCTACCAGCTTACATGCACATCTACTCAGTCGTGAATGCAGATTTCTTGAGATTGTTTGAACCTTCACTAATTGAGGATCCCGAAGAGCAGAGTCAATTGCCTTCTATTGATGACCTACTACCTGAATATCTTAATGAATAGCAGGAAGACACAGTTCTGGATAGGAAGGTGAGGACGACGCATAGGGGAGATGTTGAGTACCTCAGAATTGGGCTCAAGGGTTCAAAGTCGAGCAGTGCAAAATGGATAGAATTGGACAAGTGAGACAGTTGCACCCTCACTTAATCGATGATTGAAAACTGACTTTTGATGGTCCAAAAGATTTTTCAGTGAGAAGGCCGTGATCCGAATTGGATCCATGAAAATTATCAGAGTTCTATGACTATATCAAATCATGACAGACTTCAAAAAAACTTATACACAATGAGCTATCAGGAAGACCTCTGGATAGTGGCAGTTTGTATCCAACAAGGAATGACGAGGACCTCGATTAAAGCGCGCTGACTGAGGCCCATGGAGACCGCGTAGTGGTGCAAACTAATAGTTAGGAAGTCCAGATCAAAAAACAGAGGCTGTTTCTGATAGTGTTAAGTGCTAATCATGCATCGTTGGGAAAAAACCCTCGAAATGGAATGGCCCCGAGCGCTCAGTCACAAGGGAAGCTAAAAACTATGGGAAAAGCACTAAAGCAAAAGTCGGGTCCCGTGCTCCAAAACCGACAGAGTATCGGAGGCGTAATGGGCGGTAGGCAGAATTGTTAGAGGACCCAACGATGCCATACAACGAATGACACATGTCCAGTGGATGAAAGAGAAAAACACTCTCATCGTGGGCTAACGTTCGAGCAAGTCAACTGCACGATAAGAGCGATAACCATCGGATCTAGAGGCCCTAGATCTAATGGTGGAGATTTCGCCCGATGGGAAACCAGATTTGATGGAGAAAATAAGCTTCGACACATAAAGGTTGAAGTCCAATTGGACCATTGAGTTGGCGGATGAATTATTACACAGAGTAACCGAAATACTAAACCATTTGAGGAAGAGCTGGCGTAGTTTGTGAGAGGACCCCTGTGAGACTTTGCATAATGGCGATGATGCAAAGGTAGGGAATTCCAAGCGAACAACAGCAGGTGATTCGAAGAGGCGGAAGAGGAAGCGAACAATCATGAGACAGATTGGCTTTAATCCACAAACAGACGAACAAATGAAAAACGAAAGAGAGGACAATGAGAAAGGAAGAAGGAGACAGTGAACCAAGAAGTAGAAAACAGAGAGCCGAGCTGACCTGTAGAGCTAAGGCAACATCAAGAAGATAGAAGGCTTGAGAGGTTCAAGCAATCCCTATGAGGATATCTGTCAGGAATTGAGTACAAAATTAGACTCATCCCTTTAAGACCAGTTGAGGTAGAGATTTGGTAAGGAAGAGTCTGTGCACTCTAGTGGCTTGGGGAATCCAAGAACCACCCTACTAAGCATCGTCTGTTTTAGGAGACTCAAATTGAGCTCCTCACTGTAAAAACTTTGCTTAAAGACACAATAAAAGAAGTCCACCACTGAAAGCTGGACCAGAGACGTAGCCCAAGAGGATTGGGTGAACTCCTTTTTAAATTTTGTTGTGTTCTGTTTTGCTTACTGTGTTTCTCTTACTGTTTTTCCATTTTCCAGTGTCTTTGTATTTTTCAATATTATCGATCCGTTGCCTAATATAACATAGACACACACCAGCACATGAGTCTGTAATACCTTCATTCATTAATTAACTAATTGAGATCACCCACAAGTAATTTTTAGATCATTCGACTAATTTCCTCACATTGTGGGTGCTCGATTGTACTTGAACAGAAGTAGGATGGGACCTGGAGGCTCTGCAATGATTATCGGGCACTAAACAAAATCACTATCAGGAACATGTATCCAATCCCATAGATTGATGACCTTCTAGATCAACTGAAGGGGGTCAAGTGTTTCAGCAAGATCGATATGAAGTTTGGCTATCACCAAGTTCAAGTAAAGCCCACAGATGTATGGAAGATCGCCTTCAAATCCAAGGAATGCCTTTTTGAATGGTTGGTTATGACCTTCGGGTTGAAAAATTACCTGCTACTTTTATGAGGCTAATGGAAGACATCTTGCAACCCTTCAACAAATCATTCGTGGTTTTTTTATCTGGATGACATCCTCATCTTCAACAAGAGTTGGGAAGAACACTTGAAACACATTTGGCCGGTCCTTCAAACCCTTCGGTAACACAAACTGTGTGCCAAATTAGAGAAATTCACCTTTGGCATGAGCTAGGTCCAATGTTTGGGTTACATCATAGATGAGCATGCAACAAATGTGGATCTGAGTAATATCCAAGTCATTCGGTATTTTCTAGCCTTGACCACTCTAACAGAGCTTTGCAGATTTTTGGGCCTTGCAAATTTTTATCGGAGTTTCATGTTGGGATTCTCTCATATCACTTGGAATTTTAGTCAGATTACTAAGGGGGGGGGCAAAAAAAAAAGTTTTCCTGGTCCGAATCCCAATAGAGGGTGTTCGTTGAGTTGAATAATCGACTATGCTCTGGACCAGTACTCACATTTCCAGACCTACAACAACCATTTGAAATTGATACAGACACCGCAGACTATGTTATTGGTGCAGTCTTCACCCAACAGGGCATCTAATGGCCTATCATAGTGAGACACTTTCTGATACAATTCAGAAGTAACCCACCTATGATAAAGAGATGTATTCCATCGTGCATGCTTGCCGACAATGGAAGCATTACATTATGGGGAAGGAGATAGTCATCCACACTGATCACCAACCTCTTTAGTTTATACGGACACAAAGGAAGTTGTAGAGCGATTGCCATCAAAAGTGGTCTACATATCTGCAACAATTCAACTTGAACATTAAATACCAAAAGAGAAGCACCAATAATGTTGCAGACTGCCTTAGTGAACCCCCAGTTGCAACACTGACTACTATTCTCAGCTCTTATTGCCACGAGACCTCTGGATGATCGCAACTATAAAAAAATGATCCTGATTTCACCTCAACATACCAGATGATAGTAGATGGAAATGAAGTTCCTAATTTCTACCTCCAGGATCCATTATTATGCTACATGGGGCACCTTTTTGTTCCTTCAAGCGAGTGTGCCAAGATGATTTGGGAGGCGCACTACAATTGAGTCGTAGGACACTTTGGTGTGGAGAAAAATTTTCCTATACTACACAAGTAATTTTATTGGCCCGAACCTTGACTGGATTTTTGGAAACATATTAGATCCTGCACTACCTACACTATCGCCAAGCCAATCATCAAGAAACAAGGCCAGTACACTCCTCTGCATACTCCCATCCAACTGCGAGAATCCATCTCAATGGAATATATGTCTGGCCTCCCTTCTACCAAGCATGGTAATGACTGTAAATTTGTGGTTGTAGACAAATTTTCTAAGATGGATATATTGGTGGCCTGCAAGAAGAGTATCACAATAGAGGTAACTGCCAAACTCTTCTTTGAATGAGTATGGGTACATTTTAGGATCTCGCAGACCATTATATCAGATCAGGATAGTAGGTTCTTGAGAACATTTTGGTCAAGCATCTGGACACTATTGGACACCAATCTCACCAAGTCCACTTCCTTTCATCCCCATACTGATGGCCAGATGGAGGTCATCAATAGGATGATAGTGCACATACTGTGCATGTACAAGTCCAAGCATCCACGAACTTGGGAGGAGAACACACCCGATGTTAGTCCATCATTTCACAATGCAGAGGACAAATCTTTCATTCAAAATCCACTTGATACTTTATCTTCTTTTTCTGAAAATGCAGAGGGTGAAATTCTTCTCATCTACTCCTCTGTATGATTCATTAGATCATGAGGATGCTGATGAACTAATTGATTTTTCTAATCATAGTCGTTGTGATATCTTTAGTCTTGCATTCAAGCACAATGTTAAGTCAATCTTTGTTGATATTTCAAAGCCACATGTTTATGATTATCTATCCATTGATGAAATCGAAACCTCGCAGACTGTCGAGGCAATTCAGCCTGATTTGATGGTTATGTCAGGCCCTTGCTGTCCTGAGGTTAGTTTCACTTCCAATTAGAAAATTGTTGAAACACTCAAGGCTCCTCATCACTAATTTGTATGCATTGAATATCAATCCAACACACACATTTTTCTTCCTCCACCTGAATCACATGATCCCATCGCTCATGCATTGGAGTAATAATACACAACAAGCACACTTTCAAGATGTAAGTTGTCTCTCTTTCTCATGTTTTCTTATCTATCATAGTCAAGAGAGTGCACATGCTTATCATCTGCACATAGTGTGTCACAACACCGTGTTAAGTCCACATAGTGCTTGTCATGTGATTTCACTCTTTTCTTTTCTATGGACATGTTTAAGCTTGGAGTGTGTTGGTATTCATTTTTATATATTTCATGTTTTCTGGTTCGCATGACTGTCCTGTTCGCGAACCATGTCTTCACCAAAATGGGTCAACTAATGAGTCGTTGGATGCATTGGAAATATCACTTCACGTGAGCAGACCCATGCACCTTAGCTTAGGATTAGGAGTAGTGTTAGATTTTTGTCTTATTTGCTTGCATGCATTCTTTCTTTCTTTCTTTGGTTGTTTTTTTCTTGCCTGCTTTCTTTGCTTACTTTCTCTTCTTTTGCATTTGCTTCTGCTTTTTACTTTAGTGTTTGGTTTGCTTGTTTACGTCCGTAGATTAGTTTCGTATGAAACTGTGCAAACTCTTAAGATAAGCAGGGTAAAGTACAAGAGGACTTGTACAAGTACCAACACAAAGCTATCTGCCATCCTCTCTCTTTATGCAAAACTTGTTGTCTTCAGTCAATGATACAACAATGGAAAATAGATTATGTTCGAAGTGAATCTTTTTGAAAACACAACACTTTCGCTCTTACTAGTACCACCTACTCTAGTAGGTTGTTTTTGGGTTAACCCTCATTAGCTCAGTCAAGCAGAGTAAGGTGAGGGGGGAAACCATAACAAGCATGTCAGAGGTATATATAAGATACTTTTCTGAAGAAACAACCTCTTATGCTCTTAATAAGTTGGGATCCCTCTTACGCCTTTGAAATAAATAAGTTCCTATGCATAGTTCTTTGAAAAAAATGAAAAAAATGAAAAAATGATTTGTTTTTTGAAAAATGAATAAGGTGAAAGAAGAGAAAGGCTACCTGTGCAAAGAGCTGATGCAAGTGACTCTGCCGGGGTACTGACAAGGCTCTCTAGAAGCAAAGTGATTCTTGTGTTCTTGCATGACTTCAATGGGGTACTGTCCAGGCCTGTTGGCAGCAGAGTAACACCAGAGATGAAACTTAAACTCTGACAGTCATATTACTTGTGCACCAATATACCCCTCATCCCCAATCGAAACAAGTAAGTTGAATTGGCTCGGAATGTGTTATGAATGATCAAGAGCACGGTAGGTGCTACATCTTTCACTCAAGCTAGTGTGGAAAACATGATGATCAATGAATCTAATAATACTTCTGGACGAGTTAGAATTGCTTTTCACGAAACAAGGTCCATTCAGAGAGGTGGAGTTCTGTAAGTGTGTCTCCAATGTTGTAGCGACTACAACCATCCTTCGAAATTTTTCCTTAGCTTCATTTTGGAGCCTCCCTACCAACCATCCTTAGTATCATGTCCTGTACTACCCAGGTACTTACACTTTCAGTTAAGTTTCTTTGGCTTATCAGCTTGTGTTTGGTAACTTGTTTTCCATTCACCCACAAGCTGAAATCCTATGACTTGGTATTCAACTGGTTCTTGTGCTAACTTGGAGAATTGCACAGAACTAGAGGGAAACCATCCTTTCTCTCCAGAATTGCGTAGATCATCAAGGCAACCAACTGCTTTCCAAAATTTCGTAGATCATGTAGGCTACCTTCCCCTTGGAAATTGCACAGAGAATCCCATCACTCGGCTTGCTCTCATAATTTGTATAGTTTTGGCTGGAAGCCTTGGCTTCAGTCCAAAAATTGTGCAGAGATTGAGGGGCAGCCAGAGCCACTTAGCCCAAAAACTACACAAAATTCACTCCAGGGCTTGCTGTCCATTGCATGTACTCACAGGTTGAATGGTTCCCTCGAGGACTGTGCAATATTTACCTTGCATGCATGGCAATTTTTTACCGAAAAAGAAAAAAGCAAAAATCGAAAAGCATCCCTAGATTTTAGGGATCTATATTTAGCAGCTGGGGGTTACATGCAAAATCTGTTTTAGAAACCTCCCTCCAAGTGTCGCTTTTTCCTAGAATTGTGGCATGTGCGATATAAGCCTCGATCTTGTCAGAACTATTTATTCAATGATTCATAACTCATTCTTCACTTCAATCTTCGAGCTCCGGTATCCCCAACGCATCTAGGAACCTTTGACACACTTATTGCAACTTTTCTGGGAAAGTCCACTTTTCATTTCTTTTGCTTCTTTTATGTCTCTTTTTGTATTTTGGTTTGTATGAGTGTTGTTTTCTTGTTTTTTTTGAATGCTTGTTGTCGTTTTAATGCATGTTAGCTTATAGAATATTTTTTTCAAGTTTTCCATTGCATCTCCTTGTTGTCGCATGCATGACACTATTTGTGCACTATTAGTAGCCATTGTGGCGACTTGCTTCACACACCTCGTTGTTCCCCATCTTACTGAATCTTGCACTTGATTGCATGTATGTTTATTCACTCATGTCTGCACCTAGTTTTGTACATGCATTCAATCCTTACCTTTTTTAGTCACCCGTTGGTGGGTATGAGCTGCCTTGGCCTGGACCCTGCCTTGGTCGGCTTGCAATGCACATTTATGGGATGGAAGGCTTTGACCTTGCTCCTAGAAACTGCATAGATCTTACCTCAGACTATTCTCCCAGGGCGTGCTCTGCATAGTTCTGGCAGCCAGTCTCCTAGCCTCCCAGTGAAAATTGCACAAATATCCCAGTTGATCACACATGTGTGTTGCATGTCAATCCTCAAGTTGATTTTGGTGTTCAATTGACAATTTGCTTGCCATGAGTGTTTATTTGTCTCTAGATATCACAGGTGGTCATCAATCTCTCAGTAGTATAGATACAATTTCTTCTAAGAGCACATGGTCAAAGGACACCATTGACACTGAAACTGAAGATGTGGTCGATCAAGTGTATATGAGCTTGCCCATCTATGAAGACACTAAGATGTTCATAGACAAGGAGATCAAGATCAAATGGAAAGACATCAATGACATATTTTTCGGAACCTTTCAGGAGAATCTAGAGGACCGTAGAATCTATGTCAACATACACAAGTTTGGTTTGTATCAGGTTGCACGTAGGTATCCCACATCTCCATGCGCGGATGTGATCCACTAGATTGTCTCACATAGTGATTCAAATACAATGGTGTTGGGCAGTTCCAGTGGAATATAACTTGCTACCTTCAGGGTAGAGAAATTTCAGGATATGTATCACTTGCCACAACCGGTGATTAAAATGGATTCACCCTTCACCAAGCCCAACAAAAGTGCAAACTCAAGAGACATATTGAAGAGATGAGAGAGAGAACCATCTAAGTTCAGGAAAACATCCAACCAAGTATACAAGACAGATATACTATGAAAGGATTATCAGTTCTTGGTCATCTTTGCATGCCGCTTATATGGCTAGGAGAGTATAAAGACCTTCTCATAGAGTTGGGGGATTGTGTTGGATCAACTGGCGAATGAAGGAAGACCTTTCAATTTCTAACATGTTGGCCCTCTAACTAAAGGGACAAGTAACAGATTCTTGACATCTGCCCAAGGGTCAGCAAGCAAAGATCTTCATGTACGCCTACATTCTTGATGTAATCTGTGCCCATCAACAATTCCCTGGCTTTGGTTGGGCATGGACACCTTCAGGAACCTCCATGCACACCTATTGGAGGTTGTTCTCTGAGTGCAGTTTCCATGGAGTTATACTACATCTATCAGACCACTTTGTCACCCTGGTGTACATGATTATCTTTGAGTAGGATCCACCTTGCATGTCATAGGCAATGACGGAGGTATTGGTTAACGTAGCAGATTGGTATGCCTCACCCCATGGCACCTTCATTTGGATGTACAATGCGGAGAAGGCTTTGCATGTTTTACTGAAGTTTTCCATGGATAAGTTGGTCATGCAAGAGGTTGCATACCACATCTCCACAGGATTGTCAACAATACTACATAGGAAGAGGAAGGCACTTTGGCCTACTCTTCCTTTATGGATCGGGTTGTATGAGATCCAGAATCTCAAGCATGTTGAGGTCAAGACAAAGGAATTCAAGAGGTTCACCTTTGACACCAGAAGTTTCAATCCATATGACCCTTCTCGCCTAGTAGAAGACCACTGTGCGAGAGATTATCATCCTTCGATCCATGGGGCATGTCATTGGCTTGAGGAAGACCCATGGAGATACTACTATAAATCCTCAAGCCTTAATGAACCAGTTAGAGTGGCTGTAGAGTGGTTAGCAGGGCACAAGAAAATGACATTTTAGATAGCAATAACATCAACAACAATAGAGGGAAACAGACCTGCGCATGACAAAGGAAAGAGAAAGGTTGCCGAAAACACACAAGTGGAGCAAAACTAAACTTCAAAGCAGATCCACTTGTATTAAGAGCAACTCTAGAGATTGAGGTAAAGAAGTGACAATGCGATAGAAGGATTGCACAAAGATAGAGGGAGAAGCAGAAGCTAGGGGAGGCAGAAAAGGAGTTGCAGAATTGAAGCAACAACTAAGGGAAGAACAAGATATGTGCAGGAGAGAAAATGAAGTAGAAAATGAACATGAAAAACAAGAGGCACAACATGCACCCATTGATGAAACTACATCGATAGAGGTTATTGATTCATTAGAATAGCTGGCAGAGAGCAAACATGGTGAACAATTGCAGGAGTATGACTTTGCTCAAGAGATTGAAAAGATATTGAAATAGATGGACACAGATGTGTTTCCGCCAGAGGAAGATCATGATACATACCTCATGCCCAAATACAAAGTGTTTGCTCCAACGGCTTCACTAGATTTGGGAGCAGAGAAAGTCCCAAGCGATCAAGGAGACACTAAAATCCTTGAGGATAATCTGTAAGCGGATGTGCACAACATATTATTCAACAAGTCACAACACAGAGTTGTGAAGTCGCACAAAGTGCCTAATCTATATTTCCATGTCCATGTATATATTGCACATTTTCAAGAATGAGTGATTGTGTCTGATGTGCACAGACATCCAATTGCATTGGTCGATGCTACAAAGGTAGATGTCAAAGCGGCCAACTCAAGTGTGAGATTAATTGATAGATGAGAAAAAACGCATGGATAAGGAGTTGAAAGTGGCCAAGTAGGGAGAAGAGTAAGCCACAACATCTGCCAGAGAAAATTTGAAGAAAGAAATACTTGATGAAGTATCGTCTCTTTAAACAATCATGCAGAAGCTGTACATCAGGTTCATACTGTGCATAAGTCAGTTGTCCATCTTAATGGTTGGCAGCAATGCTGTGCTAGGAGAGCATGCATCTTGAAATACATACACATTGCTTTCGATCACATGTATATATGGACAATGAGGTACAAGGGAGCCCCGTTGTACTTGCCAAAGATGATGACGCCAAAGGTAGTGAAGTTGAAGGCAAGCATCCGAAGTCAGATCTAGAACTATGAGGAACTCCCACATCTTACAGGTTTCACATGCACGAGTGTTTTGGATCATGGATGTCATTGTGCATATGCATGTGATCTCATCCATTGGCACACTCATTGAGGAAAAAGAAAAGAACCAAGTTCGATTGGAGTTGGACATGTACTTTGAGTAGTTGATGCACATAGCCACCAACGTAGATTTGCAGATGAGCGCAGAAAATATGCACAAGAATTTCAGTGGTTTAGCTACACTCAAGACCATGATGTGCATGCTATTTGATGAGATGGATAGAGGTGCCAAATCAGTGTACCCGTATGCAACTGAGGCAAGAGTTTGATTTCAGAAGGATGTCACCACAAAGTATGCAGACACCATAACAGACTACCAATCTTGGCATCAGTTCTCCACCATCGATAACCAAGAGGATGTCGATGAGTTAGTCTTCCCACAACTGTTCGAGTCTCAATGATGTCTTGTATGGCTTACTCAAGCCCATTTTTGTCTCACATGGGTACATGTGAAGATTGTATTGTAAAAATGTTGTAAATTGAAAGACCAAGTGTCAATAGTAGAATGTAAAGGACATGGGATCACCTCTATCCCCCATTATTGCTAATTTTTTCATGGAACATTTTGAAGCCAAAACCATTGAGTCTTCCCCTTTTAAACCTAAGCTTTGGAAGAGATTTTTCGATGAGAATTATGTCATTTGGCCTCATGGAAAAGAAAAATTGGACAAATTCCTAGAGCACCTTAACAGTCAATCAAATTCCATCAAGTTCACAATGGAAGTGGAAGAGAATGGTAGTCTTCACTTTCTTGACATCCTAATCAAGAGAAACCAAGATGGCTCAATATCTTACCAGGTCTATCGTAAGAAAACCCACACAGAACATTATGTGCATGCCAACTCTCACCATCATCCTGCTCAGAAACTCGAGGTGCTCAACACTCTAGCTACCATGGTGGTACATATTTCAGATCATGATCATTTTGATCAAGAAAAGAACCACCTCTTGGATGTTTTTGAAAAGAATGGATATAGTAGACACCAGGGAATCAAAGCCTTCAAAAGAGTGGAGAATCCTAAAAATAAACAACCATTAGATGGTTATGTAGGCAAAGTTCACCTTCCCTACATTCTAGGCACCACAAATGAGATTTCAAACATTAAAAAAAATAATAATATAAAAACCACTTTCAAACCCTTGAATACAATTAGCAGATACTTGAAATCAGTAAAAGATCATATCGATCCTAAACACCACACAGGGGTTTATCTGGTTCCATGTTCATGTGGAAAAGTCTACATTGGTGAAACCGACCGTTCTATATTGACGAGGATTCAAGAACATGCAACTGACATCAAGCATAACCGTTCCAAACCCTCTACTTTGGCTGAGCACTCTAGTAAAACTAGTCATCACATTTGCAAAGAAAATTCCTGTGTAGTGGCCAATATCGACCAGTATCACCATAGAAAATTTAGAGATGCTATAGAAATAGGAAAACACCCCAATAACCTCAACCATGATGACGGTTGGAAAATAAGTGATAATTGGATTCCTACACTAATTGGGGTTTCTACTGTCTCTTAGGTACTTCCATCCCCATCATCTCTTAGTCCTCCTTAAGGTTCACCTATCCCGAATTTCTTTTTATTAACATTTGAATAAATAACATTAATCAAGAACCCCACCTTTCACTCTTACAAATCCTAAAGAACTTTATTAAGATTAAATTAAAATAATTTTATTTAAAACTCAACTAGCATAAAAATCTACGAAAATCCCTAGCAATATATCTCAAAATTAGTAATTAATAAATATTCAATTAGTAAACTTTAAAAGACCTAATTACTTTCATCATTATATTACATGATTCTAATTATTTAGCAGTATTTAGAAAATTAATAGTAATAAATAATTAATTTAACATTAATGTTGACACCTAATCATAGGGATTGGGTGAACAACTGTAATTAGTGTAAATAAATAATAGAGAAAATGGAGAGTCATCGGGAGATGAATTGAACAGTCACTCCCTCTTGTATATAATAAGGAACAACCTGAATGAATAATATGATTACATTTGAGGAGTTACCTCTTGGCCTGACATGGTATCAAAGCCATCACCATTTTTGGCTTCCCTCTCTGCTTTGTAACTCCTCTCTCGCAACTGCTGCCCCTCTTTGGCAACTGCTACCCCTCTCTGGAAACTGCTGCAGATGTTCAACTGGTTATGTGAGGCAACTTCTCTACAAGCATAGTTGAGGTATCACTCTCTTGGTTTCATAGTGTTAAACACGAGTGCGATGAATGAAATTCTCTTATGATTGTGTATCGGCGCTCTGGACCCTAATCGGGTATTTTTCTCTGTTCATACATTTTATTTATAAATCACAGTCAATTAGTGTTAAGCGTTAATTCTGAGTTTAAGCGCTAAACCTTTTCTTAAGCGTCTTTTGAATTAATCACGTGGGTAGTATTCGGCAAGTGGTAAGCGATATCTTGCACGCCCTAAAGGCTGGAAATGGTATTCCTAAATTTCATGCGGTTAACCTTAGCGGGTGACACGTAGCATGAGAAAACAACTTTTCTTGCGCGCTCTCTATTTGTAATGCATCATGCAAGATTTCATGCGAGATTACACGATATCTGTTGGATCAAGCAGGATTGATCGACGGTGGAGATAGGCCAAGATAGTTGGCGAGCAGGTGATGCGATAGCCGTTCGATTAGACGGGTCAGATCTGACAGTGATTGCGTCAAAAGATGCATGTGAATTAATTTAAATTTCGGACGCGATAAGGATATGAACTAGGGTTTTAATTCCTTTTGGTTCCATTATGAGATTGCGCGACAGTCGTTCAATTGTTGAATTGAGGCTTCTGTGATCCATATCAAGTTTATGAGAAAAAGTTTTTCGACGTAAATCACATGATAATACATTTGTTGATGCTTTTCGAACCAACGAGTGTGGTTCATCATCAGGACAAGTTGAAGAATCAGATCATGGCTACATATTAAATAGGGAGATCAGATCTTCCAACGGCTAGGTTTGACTGAAAAACGACTATAGTAGATCAGGCTGGACAAACAGCTATAATTGACCAAGAAACGACTAGATTTGACCATTCAAATTGTTTAATTAAAATAATATTATTATGCTAAAACAAATATTATTATAATACCTATCATATGTTATCTTAAGTAAAAAGTTAACCAGACTTGAGATAACAATACTACATCTAGGGAATATTTACAATAATATTGATTGAAACGTTAACATATAATAATAGATCTAGAGAAAATAGCTATTAGTAATTGAAAGGATTTAATATTAACTAAACTAATAATAATTATATTATATTATTATTAAAATAAGTATAGTATCTAATCTTGATTATTAATACTTTTGTAACTAATTAATATAAATTAATAGTAAATCTATTTAATGGGAATATATTAATACAACTAGGGAAATTAGAAATTGTAAGATATAATATTAACTAAAATAATATTAATAATTTTATAATTATTTATAATAGATTATTCAGATTAGTCATGAAAAGGGAATATTTATACTAATATTTAACGTATATTATTAGTAATATTAACTAAAGTAATATTTTTTATTATTATATTCTTGTTATAGTAATAGTATTATTCTTATTATTAGTGGTTAGGGTAACTAATCAATATCAATTAATTAGTAAAGTTATCTAATGGGAACCTATATTAATAGATCTAGGGATATTAGTAATTGCAAGGATTTATTGTATTATTATTATCAATATAATAGTGTTATAATAATAGTGTAGAAATTTTATGAATAATATGACACTTATTCAACCGAGATTATCCTAATTATACACTATTGTGGAATACATGCATAATACATAATCTCATCTACGTTGATCATCAATATTGCAGAAGCAGAAAAAATTGCATGCGAAGATAGAAGCATCAATCACACATAACACAGTATTTTTCACGGGGAAAGCATCTCGCTAAAAACCCCAAACTATCTTTGTATTATAATGATTGAGATCATGTAAAAATACATAGTATAATACTCCTCGCAAGTACTCAGCACAGATCACCCCTGCTGCTTGCCTGCCTCCACTGCGCAATCCTGCATAGAGAATGGATGAATGGTTGATCCAGTCACGTGTTTCCCTTGTGTAACACTACACAATCCTCATTGGCAACTCAATCCCACTGATTATGCAAATCACATGCACAACTATAGTCACAACTGACATCTGTCTTGCCCTTTCACTCACCTCTAACCCTTGTCTCCACTGAACTGTCCATGCACTAAGTTAACTGATGTATTCTTCAGTTGCTTTATGAGTTAATAATGAGTGAATTAATTAATAACTAATTCACACCACTCAAAGTTAGTCTATTTTCCAGTTAGACTAACTACAACTAGTTCAACTAAGTCAAACTGAACACAACTCCATCAACTCCTGATCGAACTCCACAGAAATCAATCACTGAAGTCCTAGCTGAAGTCCTCCATTTAGTAGCTCAAGTTAACCCATAGGAACTATGTATTTCCTTATGGCAGCTGCATGTGCCACATCTATAGCTCAAACTAAAGTGCTCCAAGAGAATAAGATAATGTTTATAGTCCAAATATTATTAAGGGCTAATAATATTCGACTGTTCTATATTTAGACTGACAGTACTTCCGCTGTTGTCTAAAAATAGAAGTCCATCTATTTTTACCAACATGACCAATCATCCATAAACAAACATCCTGCAACTCATAGACCATGATCCATATGTCTAAAAATAGACATAGTCTAAAAATAGACTTTGCGCCAAAAATAGCCTGCGGGCCCACTTAGTGAAGACGACTTCTTTCCACTAAGCTCCATCATCTTGTTGCAATCTCAACAAATAGTATTATTATTAAAGGATTGGGTAACTAATTAATATAAATTTATTAGTAAAGCTGTCTAATGGGAACATAAACTTGCTATTTAAAAATCTTATACTAGATAATTTAACCCATTTAGATAGTCATGAAAAGGACTATCTCTTAAATATAAGAAATCAAGGGAGATTTCCAAAGAGGATCAAAGAATTATGGCTAAAGAAAGCAGGATAAAGGAAACACTCCTACCCCCTCATATTTCTTCTCTTCTACCATGGGAATTTGTCAAGATTTTCGAGGTTGGTCTCGCAAAGGTTCGGCCAGTTCGAGCCCTCACTCCTTATATCCCGACCTCGTTGGGGACATGAAAAGAAAAATAGAGAAAGGGAAAACCTCTCTCACACCATTGATATGAACTTAAATAGGAATGAGTCACATCGACGGTGGAGATCGTCCGAGTTAGTTGGTGAGCGGACAACGCGATATCCGTTGGATTTGGAGAAGTGAGAGCAACGACGCAGATTGAAGCGGTTAATAAAAGGAAAAGTCAATGAGGGACTAACAATGATTGGTCAGATAAGTGTGACCCTCAAGGGGAAAATCCACATACAGAACTAGATTTAAGCGAAGAGCGATTTTTTTACATAGTACATTTTTAAAATGCACTCATTGATATCTATTGTGGGAGTGGTTCTCACCAGGAAGGAGAACTATCCAGAATGGTTGCAAAAAATCAAACACACTCTAATTTATAATGAGCTGTTGAAAGGAGTGTGTGTTGGAGACAGAGACAAAGAGCCATAATAGCCTACCTCAGAAAAGGAATTCTCCATTTGGGAAGATAAGAACAACAAGGCTTATGCATTTATTGTTGCATCAGTAAATGAAGAGGTGAGTCTCCATATTTCACCATTTTCAAATGCTTTCGAAGCCTTATAAAAATTTAAGGAACTCTATGACTCACACTGTGCAGTTGAAGTTGTTCAACTCATGATTAAATTGTTCACCCGTGAATTACAAAATGATGATCCTCTTGCTCTTGCATCAGAATTAAAATCTATTGTGCATGATATCAAAGTCACTAATGTTGAACTGGACATTCCTTTGATAGCTTTTCTCAAGGCACTTTATCGCACTTACTCAAATTATCTTGAGGCATTGCAAGAAAATGGAAACCTCAAAGATATTACCTTTGACTCCCTTGTGAAAAAAATTGCTGAAAGAGAGAAAGATTTTGGGAAGAAGACAACTCCTCAATCTTCTGAAGAGGTTGTGTGCCTTACACATAGAGAGAATAACCTTGCTCAAGATGCTTCGAGAGGAAGAGGTGGTCGAAGAGGACGAGGAAGAAATTTCAGAGGCACGGGGGTCAGACACTCTCAAGGAGAAAAGTCAGATTTGCACGGATACACTGCAAAAGAGATGGATCACATGATGCATCCACATGCAAGTTGCCTTGGGACAGAATTGAGCATGAAAGAAACCAACCCAAAGGTAAAACTAATGAAAAAGAGAAAGGTAAAGCACCTGAATCTGTTCACTATGTTATGGCACACTGTAATATTGGAGTAAATGAAGACTTATTTAATGCTTCACTTGCTTCTTGGAAAAATGATTGGTTACTTGATTCATGAGAAACTTGCCACATGACTTTTGACTTCTAGTAGTATACTTTGCAGACAAATCAAAACTCAAGCCATCATGGCTTGGTAAAATCATGCTTAAATTGCCTAGTCATCTAGACTTTCTTCTGCATCATGTTTTATATCTCCCACAACTGAGGAGAAACTTGTTGTCCTTGGTCCATATTCGCTAGCAAGGACACTCAGTTCATATGTTTGATGGAAAGCTTGAGGTGAGAAAAGCATCATATCACTCACTTGTCATGATAGGGATAGAAGAAGAAAGGTTTCTCAAGTTGCAGGGTACCTCTGCTCGTGCACAAAATTTCTCATACAATTCTCATTATGAAGAAGGTACATTTCCATCAAGTTTATTATGGCATGCTAGATTTGGACACTTGAACTATGACAACCTCCACTTGTTGAAAAAAAATGGTGTTACTGGTTTGCCTACAATTCCTAGGAAACTTAAGCAATGTGATGCTTGAATTCTAGGAAAACATAGAAAATAGTCTTTTCATGATTCACATTCTAGAGCACATAGAAAACTTGAACTCATTCATTCAAATTTATGTGGTCTAATCCCTGTTTCTTCTGCAAATGGAAATAAATATATGATGAAACTTATTGATGAATACACCAAAACGTGTTGGGTTTATTTATTGAAGAACAAATCTGATGCTTTTCAAACATTCAAGAACTTTCATACATTGATTGAAAATGATGCACGATCTCATATTGGTTCTATTTGCACTGATAATGGAAAAGAATACACTTCAATTGAATTTGAAAAATATATTCGCCAACATGGGATAAAACATCAAACAATTGTGCCTTATAATCCCCAACAGAACGGAGTAGCTGAAAGAATGAATAGGACAATCTTAAATATGGTGCGCTCCATGATGTTTTTCAAAAATGTAAAAATGATGTTTGGGCTGATGCAGTTCTATGTGTTGTATATATAAAGAATAGATGTCCATCTAATGCTATTAGAAACAAGACTCCTTATGAAATGTGGTATGGGCACATTCCTTTGGTAAAACATCTCAAGGTCTTTGGTTCCACATGTTATGCCTTGATATCAAAGGTACATAGAAACAAACTTGGTGAAAGAAGTTGTAAGTGTATATTCCTGGGGTATTCAAACACCTCCAAAGCATATTGTCTCTATGATGAAGTCAATAAAAAGTTTGTTTTATCTAGAGATGTAATCTTTCTTGAATCATCCAAACTAACAATGTTGTTGAGGCGCAACTTGATCGCTTGGATAGATTCACAAATGAAAAATAATTTCAAGAATTTGATAATCAAATTCCACATCTTGAAGGGGGGATTCCTATATTATATCAATCTGTGGAATCTTCTTCTGAAGAACTCTCTCCCTCGCATGAAACTCCAACAACGGATGATACTTTGAGTGATGTGATTGATAGAATTGGGAAAATCAATCTTGATTTAGTCCCAACTCAATCAACGGAGCAGCCTGGACCATCTCAGAAAGGTCCCCCAAAGTGGTTGACAAAGACACTTGAGAGTGTTCATCCTAATGAGGTTGGAAAGATAGGAACTAGAAATTCAACCCGACAAAATGGAGGTGATGTAGATGACTTTGATTCACCTATTGATATGGATGTTTCTTATGATTGTGAGTTGAAGTTGTCTACCTATTTTGAACCAAATTCCTTCAAATAAGCTACTTCTCATGATGAATGTAAATAAGCAATGCAAAAAGAGTATGATGCCTTGATAAACAATGACACTTGGAAGCTGGTTGATCCTCCATTGGGAACGGAACCGATTGGCTGCAAGTGGGTCTACAAGAACAAGTATAAAGCTGATGGCTCACTTGACAAGCACAAAGACAAGCTTGTGGCAAAAGGTTTTGCACAGAAGGAAGGGGTCGATTATGAGGATACTTTTTCCCCCATAGTAGAATGGGCTACCATCTAGACACTCTTTTCCCTAGCAACCCAGAATGGTTGGAAAGTCCATCAAATGGATGTAAAAAATGCTTTCTTGAATGGAGATCTAAAAGATAATGTTTTTATGTCCTAGCCTGAAGGATTTGCTATAAAAGGACATGAACATAAAGTATGCAAACTTTTGAAATCCTTGTATGGCCTCAAACAAGCACCGCGAGCCTGGTATGAAAAACTAACTGAGCATCTTCTGAAACTCAATTTCAAACATTATGCTCTTGATGATGCAACTTTGTTTGTCAAGAAGGTTGGAAAAGCAGTTGTATATCTTGTGGTATATGTAGATGATCGTTTGATGACATGGAACAACGAGAGCTATATTGCATCCATAAAGAAGGAATTGAGGAAA
Organism: Pinus taeda; assembly: GCA_000404065.3. Lineage (NCBI taxonomy): Eukaryota > Viridiplantae > Streptophyta > Pinopsida > Pinales > Pinaceae > Pinus > Pinus taeda. The sequence continues at coordinate 154,549 of APFE030334611.1, read as the reverse complement.
GTTTTTGAAATGATTGATTTGGGCTATGTTCATTACTATCTTGGTATTGAAGTAACTCAACATCCAAAGTCCATATTCCTTTCTCAAAAGAAGTACATTGGAGATCTGTTGAACAAGTTTGGCATGACTGAATGCAATCCTCTGACAACTCTAATGGAACAAAACTTAAAGCTCACATCCATTGAAGGAAAATAATTTGAGGGTGCAACAAAGTATAGACAACTTGTAGGAAGTCTCAAATACCTAACCACTACCAGACCAGACATTTCGTTTGCTATTGGAATCCTTTCCAGGTTTATGCAAAAGCCTTGTGAGGGACATTGGTCTGTTGCAAAAAGAGTTCTAAAGTACTTAAAGGGAACTCAAGACTTTGGAATCAAGTATACACAGGTGGGCGACTTCATCTTGATTGGATACTATGATTCAAACTTCGATGGAGACAAAGAAACTGGGGTATCTACTTCGGGTTATGCTATGAGTCTTGGATTAGGAGCTGTCTCCTGGAGATCACGCAAACAATCAGTTCCAGCAGATTCCACAACAGAGGCAGAATATGTGGCAGCAGTTGAGGCAACAAAAGAAATTGTGTGGCTCAGGAAAATTATGGAAGATTTGTAGGTAAAACAAGTACAATCAACTCCACTCATGATGGAAAATACCTCGACAATAAATTTGGCCAAGAACCCAAAGTTCCATGATCGAACGAAGCACATCAACACAAAATATCATCAGATTCGACATCATGTTGAGGCCAAAACAATCCATCTTCGCCATTTTTCCACTAATGAGAATATTGCAGACATATTCACCAAAGCGCTTGGAAGAGAAAAACTTGAAAGATTCAAAACGATGCTTGGACTCACCAACATCCCTTCAGATTAGGGGGGGAATGTTGACACCTAGTCATAGAGATTGGGTGAACAACTGTAATTAGTGTAAATAAATAATAGAGAAAATGGAGAGCCATCAGGAGATGAACTCAACAGTCACTCCCTCTTGTATATAATAATGAACAACCTGAATGAATAATACGACTACATTTGAGGAGTTACCTCCTGGTCTGACAATTAACAATCCTAAAGTCAACCAAATTAATTAATACAATTTTTTTTTTATGCCATAATAGAATAATAACATTAGGTATTAATTAATGTTATCAAAAATATCGAACACCAAAAAAATATTGCAAGGTTACATTAAGACCTAATTAGTCATTACAATACATTATTTAATTATTTTGCAATATTTAAAACATCAATAGTAATACATAGTAAAATTAACATTAATAGTCCTAAAGTCAACAAAATCAATTAATACAAAAACTTTTATATCATACTAGAACAAATAACATTAGATATTAATTTAATGTAAAAAAATAAATAAAATTAATTTAATTAATTAAAATTAATTTATTTCTTAACATTATCAAACTTGTCAGCTCCTCACATTACCATCCCAACCTTTATCAAACCTGTCGGCTCCTCACATTACCATTCGAACCTTTCCTCTATTTATTGCCCTATCATTATCTAAATTTTTCACACATCTGATCGTGATGATGACCCATGGAGGTTGGTTCAAAACGTTGATACAATAAAACATGATTGCGATGACTCCGGAAGACATCACTACACAAAATGTTGATTGCATAAGCCTCAAATCTATAATCATGTGTAAGTTGAAGAGTCATGAGGGTAGGGTAAGAGTCACGAAGGGGAATGTCAAGGGTCACCCCACCCTTTTCTATATATAGAACCTCATAACTCATTATAGAGGATTTTGGGAGCCAAGCTTCTGATAGGTATAACTTAGAGAAATCTTGGAGTGTATTGTTACGAGCCTTGGCTTCTCCACAGTGCAGAGCAAGTACATCTCTTTGGAAGAGCAGGCGACAATGATAATAACGTTATGCTATCGGGACTAGTGTTTTCATGGTTATGTGTATGATTGGATATTTCACTCTTTTAATATAACCGAGCCAACATGTTTCATGCATATAATTTTATTGTAGTCCAACTATCCTGGTTACTCTAACGATGTATGCAATTGTAATTTACGCATGTATGTATGAACTATTTCATATGTGTTTGTATGAATCTTATCGAAACATGTTGTTTGATATAATTCATCACTTTGGGTTGTCAGTTATCCTTCTTTCCATCTAGTGATGTCTTTCATATCATGTGTTCCCTTTAAATCTACGTGCTATCACAAGATTCTAAGGGGCACACTCCTCTCCTCTTCCATATGTTAGAGCCTTTCATGCACCTTCCCTGACTTGCTACAAGGTCACTCCATAACTTCCAACAAGGACATCTTAATTACCTCTGCCGGCAACCGTAGTTAAGGCAATATGTAATACTCACTGTTGGGACTCCTACTCCAAACAGTTTGAGGTCTAGTTGGGACTTCTTACCAGGGAAATCCCCTGAAATGTTGGCGGGTCCAACACCATCAACATTTCTGGTGCTAGAAGGAGGGCTAGATGACAAGATGAGTCCTCACATTTTGTTTTGAATCTCCACACATCTATCATGGATATTGTTATAGTTAACCCTCAACAATGTTTGTCCAACAGACATCCCTTTGAAGTCGAGAGGGAGTTCTTTATGTTGAAAATAACAACAAGAAATGCTAAAAATAACATTTAGAATATTCCAATTTTAATTTTTCCTTGAATTAAAATTTGAATTTAGTCTCACCAGCTGCTTGAAAAAATAATTTATTAATTCATCTTGGATTAATTAGTTGGAGAAATTCAAGTTAGAAGTTTTTGTGAAGTCATGCAACAGTTGTCCCTTAAATTAAGGAGATTATCCATTAATTAAGGAGAAAAGGATGAGTTATATTTGGGTTGTAATTAGTTAGCTCATTTAACTGAGTTAAGTCCATTTAAATTAATTCGAAACAGTTTGAGGAACTAAATATGAGTTCATTCAGTTAATGCATGCATGCATCAAAATAGTGTACTCTAGATAACTGAAGATTCTCTCATAAATAACTCATGCATGTCTATTCAGAGAAAGAACCAATTGAGATTAAATATAGGGACAGTGTACTATCAGATGCATGAGTTTTCCTATAAAGGAAACTCATCCATGTAAAAGGAATGAGGTTCCTTGAGGATTGTGCAGTTCTGACAGTGTGTGAGATCAGTGCTACACTGGGTAGCTGCTAGATCACCCAGGGAAATCTGTGCAAGGAAATAGGAGGCTTGGAGGGTAGAGGAGAAGGTTTGTGAGAAGCCTTCTTTGCCTATGATCATCTAGGAGGATTGTACTGAGAGCTGGCTAGTTGTGAGAGCTAAAGCTTTGTGTAATCTTGATGTATTTCCACCTTGTATGATAATACGGATAGTGGGGTTTTTTAGCTGAGGCTTTCCCCTGAGTATTTTTAGTGTTTCATGTGTATTGATTCTTCTTCTTATGGTTATATGTGTTCAATTCTGATTCAGCTTGAACTTTAAGCTTTTGCAAGTTTGATAGTAGAAGTAGATTATAGTATTTTGCTTTGGTATATTGCATTATCGAGTTAATCTACAGTAAGATTTTCTACATAGATCTCAGAGGTAGATTTGTAGAAAATTTGCAGGAAATTCTACATGGTATCAGAGGGAGGTTTTGTAGAAAAAGTTCTACATGGTATAAAAGCAAAGGTTATCAGAGCTATAAACAGTTTACTGAGAAGAATTTGAAGTTTGAAGTTTGAGGTTGCAGGTGCAAACCGAATTCACAAGATGGGACATTATGCAACTAATTTCCCATCAAAGAAGTCCAAGAAGGGATCGTCGGAAGGATCGAAAGGTGAGGCATTAGCCTCTCAGTTCGAAATGGACTTTACCCTCTTCACATGCATGGTGTCATTGATGATGGGTTGCGTTTGGTATATTGATAGTGGAGCCTCATTCTACATGACTGGTGATAAAATTTTATTCAGTACCTTGGAGGAGAAAGACCTCAAGATGCACATAGAGATGGGTGACGATGAAAGGTATAGTGCTTCAAGTGTGGGCATGGTTGCTTTTTAGAGGGAGCATGGAGCTCTTATCACCTTGATAGATGTGAAGTATGTGCCTAGACTGAAGAAGAATTTTGTATCGATTGCGATGTTGGAGGAAAAAGGCTACGATGTTGTCTTCAGTAAGGGAAAGGTTCTCCTTAGACACATCACCACGAGACATGTGAAATAGGTCGGTTCATGGGTACAAAACTTGTATGGTCTTAAGGTTCAAGATGCATGCAAAGCCTTGGGGAGCAAGGCAAATGTTAGAGACTTGGTGGTTGAGAGGGAGAGTAAATTACCTCTCAACATGCAGTCCAAGAAGAAGTCTCAGACAATTGTAGAGGAGCCACAATTGGAGATGCTGAGAGGAGACTGAGTGGAGGCATCCACTCTTGTAGAGACCTCCAGTAGGGACACATTTCAAGCCAAGTGGGCAGAGGGATCACATGCAACCATACCTCCAGGTGTGAGGTGTGGCGATGTGAAGTGATAGTCTCAAGAAGGATGAATTTGGGCAGGGTCCATTGAGAGGTTTTATCTCATGAATCACAGCTTGCTACAAGAGCCCGAAGTACATAGTAGCAGGAGGAATCTGTGGGATTGATGCAGTCAGAGATCAAAGTGACAGAGGCTAGAGTAGTTAGATACTGAAGAGTGCATAGAAGTATTGACAACAACACATACAGGCTAAGTCAACAGAAGCGCAAAGTTTTCAGTCAACAAAGGCAATAACAGTCATAGAATTTGATGATAGAGGAATCATTCTGATTTAGGTTGGATGTTTTTTTTGTTTCTGGAGTTGTTGAAGAAACAACACTAGAGGGAAGTGTTGCATACAAAGCATTCCAAAGGTTTAGGATTGGGATTGAGTTGAATTCCTTTCTTGTTGAGAGGGAGTGTTAAAAATAGCAACAAGAAATGCTAAAAATAGCATTTAGAATATTCCAATTTTAATTTGTCCTTGAATTAAAATTGAGAATTAAAATTCGAATTTAGTCTCACAAGTTGCTTGAAAAAATAATTAATTAATTCATCTTGGATTAATTAGTTGAATAAATTCAGGCTATAAGTCTTTGTGAAGTCATGCAATAGTTATCCCTTAAATTAAGGAGATTATCCCTTAATTAAGGAGATAAGGATGAGTTATAATTGAGTTGTAATTAGTTAGCTCAGTTAATTGAGTTATGTCCAGTTAAATTAGTTCCAAACAGTTTGAGGAACTAATTGTGAGTTCAGTTAGTTAATGCATGCATGCATCAAACTACTGTACTCTAAATAATTGAAGATTCTCTCATAATAACTCGTGCATGTCTATTCAGGGAAAGACCTAGTTGAGATTAAAGACAGGGACATTTTAGTATCAGTTGCATGAGTTTTCCTATAAAGGAAACTCATCCATGTAGAAGGAATGAGGTTCCTTGAGGATTGCGCAGTTTTGACAATGTGTTGGAGTAGCATGTGAGATCAGTGTTACATTGGGTAACAACTAGATCACCCAGGGAAAAATGTGCAAGGAAATAGGAGGCTTGGAGGGCAGAGGAGAAGGTTTACGAGAATCCTTATTTTCCTGTGAGCATCTAGGAAGATTGTACTAAGAGCTGGCTAGTGTTGGGTTGTGTTATATTATTTCCACGACTAGCCCATGTAGTTAATCGGGGGTTAGAAGGGGGGCAGAGCCCCCCCTTTGTTGTGCCGATTATGTAGCAGGGGGAGTCACAGGGGGTTTGAGGGGTGCAGGTAACCCCACTCTATGGGGTCTCGGGCAGTGCCCCAGATTTTTTTTTTTTTGGACCCTATTTTAGGTTGGGCAGACCTACCTATGGTTTTGTGCATGATTTTTCGCACATGATTTTGGATGCAATGGTTTTCGGTCCATGGTTTTGGATGCAATGGTTTTCGGTCCATGGTATTGGATGCTTCAGCATGTATAAATATGTATTGTAACATTGCAAGGAACATAATGAAAAATCAAGCTGGTAGTCCTAGTTTTGGGATCCAGGGGAAAATCTCTGTGTATATGTGTTTTATGTGTTATGCTCTCACATTGTTTATTTTCTTTGTTTTAGAAATCGTATGCAGGTAATTTCTGTACAGGGTTAAAACCTACATTTGGTATCAGAGCTGTTTTGGTTTCAAGGGGACGCCTTTGTTGCTGAGGGGTTTCACTTATGCTTGTGGTAGCCCCTGTTTAGTGGGAGATCTGCGAGATCAATTTTGTTGGTGAACAAAGATGGCAAGCAGTGGAAAGATAGAGATCAAGAAATTTAATGGTCAGAATATTGAGTTGTGGAAACTCAAGATGGAGGATCTATTGGTGGATAAATATCAGTGGATCATGGTAGATCCGGGTACTAAACCAATGAGAGTGTTCGATGAAGAATGGAAGAAGTTAGATCGGAAGGCAAAGAGCACAATACAATTGTGTGTCTCAGATTCAACATTGCTAAATGTATCAGGGGAAGCTATGGCTAAGGCTTTGTGGGACAAGTTAGGGACTCTGTACCAATCTAAGTCTCTGGTGAATAAACTGTTCCTGCGGAAAAAAATGTATAACCTGAGGATGAAAGATGGAGACTCGTTGACAGAGCATCTGAACGCATTTAATATTGTGGTAAGTCAGTTATTATCTATTGATATTAAAATTTCAGATGAAGATAAGTGCATCAGTTTGTTGTGTTCTATACTAGATTCGTGGGATAGTTTGGTTATTGCAATAGGTAGCAATACATCTGCCTTACAGTTTGATGAAATAGTCTCATCCTTGTTGACGGAGAAGATGAGACCGAAAAATATGGAGAGCCATAACGGTGATGCCTTGTCTGTACGAGGATGGTCCCAGAATAGAAACAAAAATAAGTCATCGAGTGGTAGATCTAAATCTAGAGGAAGATTTAAATCTCCAGGAAAACTTGTAGAGATGGTGTACTGGAAATGCAAAAACGAAGGGAACTACAAAAGGGACTGTAAATCTAAAGCTCCTGATAAAGGAAAGGGATCTGATGATGCTCCTTCTATAGAGGCGAAAACCACCTTAGATGAAGGTGGGGATGTGTACTTGGCTTCTTCAAGTATTCCTGTAGACCATGAGGCATGGTTTATTGAATCAGGTGCATCCTTTCACTTCACTCCCCATAGAGAGTGGTTCTACAAGTATGAGAAATATGATGGTGGTGATGTCTTCTTCGGGGATGACAAGAAGGCTAGAATCGTTGGTCGCGGAATGTAAAGTTGAAGTTGCAAGGTGGAAGGGTTAGAACACTTCTGGGTGTTCAGCATATTCCTGCATTAGCCAGAAATCTGATTTTTGTAAGTAAGTTGGATGATGCAGGTGTAAAAACAGTGTTCGAGAAGGATACCTGCAAGATGGTTTGGGGGGCACTGGTATTGATGCGGGGAGTTTGAATTGGAACTCTGTACAGGCTGCAATGTAACATTGTTGTTGTTGGGTTCAACAGTTCCATGGTTCCTGAAAGTGGAGCAGAAAATCTAGTGGTCTCTAGAGAGAAGACCATGCTGTGGCATCAAATGCTTGGACATTTTGGAGAGAAGGGCCTTCGAATACTTCATGGTAAAGGTATGGTAGAAGGTATAAGTAATAGGTCTCTGGATTTTGATTTCTATGAAATTTGTGTATATGGGAAGCAAAATCAGGTGAGTTTCCCCTCTGGTGGTAAGAGGGCGAAACAGATAATAGAGCTTGTGCATAGTGATGTGTTTGGACCTGTGAAGGTTCCGTCACTGGGTACGTCTGTGTGCTATGTATCATTTATAGACGACTTCTCAAGGAATACATGGATACATTTCCTTAAGAAGAAATCTGAAGTCTTTGACAGGTTTAAAGAATTTAAGGCTCTGGTGGAAAACTAGACAGAGAAGAAGGTAAAGGTGCTAAGGACAGATAACGGTGGAGAGTTTTGCAGTAAGGAATTTGAATAATTATGTAAGAAGTGTGGTATAGCACGACAAAATAATACTCCATATACACCTTAGCAAAATGGAGTTGTAGAAAGAATGAACAAGACATTGATGGAAAGGGTAAGAAGCATGCTCAGTGGTGCCAGGTTAGGACATGAATTCTAGGTAGAGGCGGTGGAGACATCATGTTACCTGGTTAATAGATCACCTTAATCAACGTTGGAGGATAAGACTCCACAAGAGGTATGGATTGGTAAGAAACCCCCTCTTTCACATTCGAGGGTATTTGGATGTGATGCATATGTACATGTTCCAAAGGAGAAATGAACCAAGTTGGATAGTAAGTCTGAAAAGTGCATCTTTATTAGGTATAAGGATGGCTTAAAGCGTTATAAGCTTTGGAACCCAGTAGCAAGGAAGGTTGTGTACAACTGAGATGTGGTGTTCAGAGAGGTGAAATATGTTATTAAACACGAAGTCCAATCAAAGGAAACTGAGAAGATAGAGTTTTAGCTAAAGGAGGAAGATTCAAACTCTACAGAAGAGGAGGCATCAGAAGATGAAGAGCTACAAACTCCAGGTGTGAGAAGATCAGTTTGAGAAATAAGGAAACCAGAAAGGTATAGTCCATCTACTTTATGTTCAAATTTTTCTTTATCTATTACTGGTGATGATCCCAAAACTATGAAGGAAGCAATAGATTCAGAGGATGGAAAACTCTGGAAAGAGGCCATGGTTGATGAAATGGCATCTTTACACAAAAATGAGGCTTTGGATTTGGTGGAGTTGCCAACTAGAAGGAAACCCATTGACAGAAAATGGGTGCTCAAGAAGAAGACAAATGCAGAAGGAAAGGTGGAGAAATACAATGCTTGGTTGGTAGCAAAAGGTTATTCCCAGGTGCCGGGAATTGATTTTGGTGATATTTTTTTTGCTGTTGTCAAGGTAACTTCTATTAGATTACTTTTATATGTTGATGCTTCTTTTTATTTTGAGGTAGAACAGAAGGATGTGAAGACAACATTTCTTCACAGGGATCTAGAAGAGGAGATCTACATGAAGCAACCTAAAGGCTTTGCGGTGAAGGGTAAGAAAGAACTGGTATGCAAGTTAAAGAAGTATCTATATGGGTTAAAACAGTCACCAAGGATGTTGCATCATAAATTTGATACATTTATAGGGGGACTTGGCTTAACTAGAAGAAAAGCAGATCATTGTTTGTATTTTAAATTAGTTGGTGATCGTGTTATTTATCTGGTCTTGCATGTGGATGATATGTTGCTGGTTGGAAATGACAAAGAAATTATCTAGGATTTGAAGACCCATTTATCCTCCAAATTTGACATGAAATATCTTGGTGCTGCAAACTATATTTTGGGCATGGAAATTAAAAGAGATTGGACAAAGAGGAAGCTCTGGTTAAAATAGAGGAAGTATGTCAATATAATATTGCAGAGGTTTAATATGCAAGATAGTAAAACGGTGAAGGTTCCTATTCCTGTAGGTGTAAAGTTATCTTTTGAACAATGTCCCAAGACACAAGAAGAGGAAGAGAACATGTCCCATGTTCCATATGCAAGTGCAGTTAGTAGCCTGATGTATGCGATGGTCTGTACTAGACCAGAAATTTCACATGCAATGGGAGTATTGAGTAGGTTTATGTCAAACTAGGGAAGGAGCACTGGATAACAGTGAAGTGGGTTTTCAGGTATTTGTGTGGCACTAGTGATTATGGTTTGTGCTACCAAGGAAGAACATGATTGGATAGAGTGTTAGGTATTCATTGCTTTGTTGATGTAGACTGGGTTGGAGATCTAGATCAGAGAAGATCTACAAGTGGATATGTGTTTAACCTATTTGGAGGTGCAGTCAGTTGGATGAGTAAGAAACATTCTATAGTGGCACTATCAACTACAGAGGCAGAATACATGGCAGCCACTCATGCAAGCAAGGAAGCAGTTTGGTTGCAGACATTGTGTTCAAGTATGGGGTTAGTACAGGGAGCTATAAGGATAGAATGTGACAGCCAAAGTGCAATTTTCTTGGCAAAGAACCCTGCATATCATTCAAAGACAAAGCACATTGATGTTCAGTACCACTTTGTGAGGGATATGATGGAAGACAAAAAGGTGTTGCTAGTAAAGGTGGACACTTTGAAGAATACTACAGATGCATTGACAAAATCTGTGAGCTCTGAGTTCTCTTGGTGTAGAGAAACAATGGGCATTGCAGTGATGGATAAATGACTAAGCTTTCTTGTGGCCCCCTGTGGAAAGAAAACAACAAGTCGGAGAATGTTGGGTTGTGTTATATTCTTTCCATGACTAGCCCACGTATTTAATCAAGGGTTAGAAGGGGGGCGAAGCCTCCCCTTCGTTGCACCGATTGCATAGTAGGGGGAGTCACAAGGGTTTGAGGGGTGCAGGTAACCCCACTCTATGGGGTCCGGGGTAGCGCCCCGATTTTTCTTTTGGGACCCTATCTTAGGTTGTGTGGACCTACCTATGGTTTTGTGCATGATTTTTCACACATGGTTTTGGATGCGATGGTTTTCAGTCCATGGTATTGGATACTTTGGCATGTATAAATATGTATTGTAACATTGAAAGGAACATAATGAAAAATCAAGCTGGTAGTCCCGGTTTTGGGATCCAGGGGAAAATCTTTGTGTATATGTGTTATGCTCTAGCATTGTTTATTTTATGTGTTTTAGAATTGGTATGCAGGTAATTTCTATACAGGGTTAAAACCTACAACTAGCTATGAAAGCTAAAGATTTATGTAATCTTGATGTATTTCCACCTTGTATGATAATACAGATAGTGGGGTTTTTTAGCTGAGGCTTTCCCCTGAGTATTTTTAGTGTTTCATGTGTATTGATTCTTCCTCTAATGGTTATATGTGTTCATCTTTGATTCAGCTCGAACTTTAAGCTTCCACAAGTTTGATAGTAGAAGAAGATTATAGTATTTTACTTTGGTATATTGCATTATCGAGTTAATCTACAGTCATATTTTCTACATAGATCTCAGAGGTAGATTTATTGAGAATTTGTAGGAAATTCTACACTTTGATGACTTGTTAGAACTCACATATGATGGTGAAGGTGAAGTGGCCTGGCCTGAGCACTTATATGACTTCCATGCATTCATGGAGAATGTGGAAGGTTTTAATAAAGTAGAGGTCTGTATGCTACTTGCTCACACACTTCGTGAATATCTATTGCTACGGTGTTACACGTTGCCTCCTAATTGCATGCACTCATTCAAGCAGTTCAGTGATATAATAGAATACGTTTTTCACCATTTTGATCCTGAAGCGCTTGATAAAAAAATGTTAAAACAACGGAAGACCTCGAATGAATTGGTAATGGATTTTTGGAAATGCTTCTATCTACTCTCTTTTGAAGCTTCAAAAAGTCGGATGAAATTCCAATATCTTTGGGACACATATGATTATGCAAGTATCAAATCACACTGTCCACAAAGGAAGAAAAAACTCAAACCCCACTCAACATACTTTGGTGATGGCGCTGCGCAATCACAAGAGGAAACAATTGCTGTCATGAGTGAGTGTTTGCCTTCCCCTCATCAAACAGCTCCAACCTTGCAGAGTGATGTGGGAGAGTGTGCACATAAGTCTGTTCAATTGTCACATCCTCCCACCCTCACTACTCTCAATGTTTATGCGTATTTGGTTGGGAATCCCATTGGTTGTCATATGCACTTGTTATCTCAACCTTTGTCTCCCTATTCTACCGATCCTCTAGAATGTATTGTCTTGTGTTCTTCCATTCCGGACTGTACACTTGTTGTGAACATGGATCAAACCATCGACGGAGTTGGTGTTGCACAACCAATTGCAGTGAAGGATTACATCCTTCTGTACGCGCCTCCTCTGCTTTTTATTGACATATTTGGTGGTTTTTCTATCTCTAATTTTCCTTGTGTAAATTCATCCACGAATGAATCTATTTTCGATCATTCACAAGCCACACCTAATGTCAGTCCATCATTTGATAGCGGAGAGGACAAATATTTCATTGAAAATCCACTTGATATTTCATCTACATTTTCCAGAAACGCAGAGTGTGAATATTCTTGCTTCTCATCTACCCCTATGTATGATTCATCAAACCATGAGGATGCTGATGAACTCATTGATTTCTCTAATCGTAGCTGTCGTGATCTCTTTACTCTTGTATTCGAGCAAGATGTTGAGTCAATCATCGTTGATATTTCAAAGCCACCTGCTTATGATGATCTATCTGTCGATGAAGTCGAAACCTCATAGACTATTATGAAGTTGAAACTTCAGCCCGAGCTGATGGTTATGTTAGGCCCTCATTGCCTAGAGGTTAGTTTCATTTCTGATCAAGAAATTGTTGAAACACCCAAGGCTCCTCATCACTCATCTATATGCACTAGAGATCAATCCAATAGACATACTTATCTTCCTCCACCTGAATCACATGATCCCATCACTCATAAATTGGAGGAATCATACAAAACAATCACGCTTGCAAGATATAAGTTATCTCTATTTCTCATGTTTGTTTGTCTGTCATAGTCAAGAGAGTGTGCATTCTTATCAACTGCACGCAGTGTGTCACAACATCATGTTAAGTCCATAGAGTGCTTGTCATGTGATTTCACTCTTTTCTTTTATATGGATGCATTTAAACTCAGAGTGTGTTGGTCTTCATTGTTATATCTTTCATGGATGCTGGTTTGCATGATTGGCCTGTTCGTGAACCATGCCTTCACTAACATGGGTCAACCAATGCGCCGGTACCTGCATTGGAAATACCACTTCACGTGAGCAAACCCATGCACCGCTAGCTTAGGAGGAGGAGTAGTGTCTTCTTTTTGTCTTATCAGCTTGCATGCATGTTTGCTTTCTTTCTTTGGTTGTTTGTTTGCTTTCTTGCTTTCTTTTATTACTTTCTCTTCTTTCGCATTTTCTTCTGCTCTTTGCTTTAGTGTTTTGTTTTCTTGTTTACATCCATAGGTTAGTTTCGCATGAAACCATGTAAGACTCTTAAGACAAGTAGGGTAAAGTACAAGAGGACTTGTACAACTACCAACACTTGGTTATCTGTCGTCCTCTCTCTTTATGTAGAACTTGTTTTCTTGAGTCAACGATACACCAATGGAAAATACTTTTTGTTTGAAGTGAATCTTGGTGAAAACACAACACTTGCGCTCTAACTAGTACCACATACTCTAGTCGGTTGTTTTTGGGTTAACCCTTGTTAGCTCATTCAACTAGATTAAGGTGAGGGGGAAAGCCTTAAAAAGCATGTTAGAGGTATATATAACATACTTATTTGAAGGAACAAACTCTTCTTCTCTAAATAAGTTGGGATCCCTCTTCTGCCTTTGAAATAAATAAATGGCTATGCAGAGTTCTTTGAAAAAAATTACAAAAATGAAAAAAAGTATTTTTTTTTTTTTTGAAAAATGAATAAGGTGAAAGAAGAAAAAGGCTTCCTGTGCAGAGAGGTGATGCAAGTATCTATGTCGGGGTACTATCTAGGCTTGCTAGAAATGGAGCAACACCAGAGATGAAACTTAAACTCTGAAAGTCATATTACTTGTGCACTAATATACCCCTCATTCCCAATCAAAACAACTAAGTTGACTTGGCTTGGAATGTGTTCTGACCAATCAAGATCATGGCAGGTGCTACTTCTTTCACTTAATCTAGTGTAGAAACCATGATGATCAAATAATCGAACAATACTTTTGGAGGAGTTAGACTTGCTTTTCCCGAAACAAGGTTCATTCAGAGAAGTTAGAGTTATACCAGTGTGTCACCAATGTTGTAGCGGCTACAACCATCCTCAAAAATTTTTCCTTAGCTTCGTTTTGGAGCCTCCCTATCAACCATCCTTAGCAACATGTCTTGCACTTCCTAAGTACTTACACTTTCAGTTGGTTTATTTGGCTTATCAAGTTGTGTTCGGTAACTTGTTTTCCTTTCACTTGCAAGCTGACGTCTTGTGACTTGGTTTTCAAATGGTTCTTGTGCTGACTTGGAGAATTGAACAGAATTTGAGGGAAACCATCCTTGCTCTCCAGAATTGCGCAGAGCATGCAGGCTGCCTTCCCCTTGAAAATTGCATAGAGAAGACCATAACTGGGCTTGCTCTCAAAATTTGTGTATTTCTAGGTGGAAGCCTTGGATTTAGTCTAAAAATTTCATAGAGCTTGAGGGGCAGTCCAAGCCATTCAACCCAAAAATTGCACATAAGTTACTGCAGGGATTGTTGTCTGTTGCATGTACTCACAAGTTGACTGGTTCCCTCAAGGACTGTGCAATATTTCCTTGCATGCATGACAATTTTTTCCTTGTAAAGAGAAGCAAAAAGCATCACTATATTTTAGGGATATATACTTAGCAGCTGGGGTTACATGATTTGTTGTAGAAACCTCCCACCAAGTGTCACATTTTCCTAGAATTGTGGCATGTGCGACATAAGCCTCGATCTTGTCAAAACTATTTATTCAATGCTTCAGAGCTCATTCTTCACTTTGATCTTGGAGGTCTGGAATCCACAACACATCTAGGAACCTTCGACACACTTATTGCAAATTTTCCGGGTAAGTCCACTTTCCATGTCTTTTGCTGCTTTTCTATCTCTTTTTGTATTTCTGTTTGTGTGAGTGATGTTTGCTTGGTTTTTTTGATTTCTTTCTATCATTTTAATGCATTTTTAGCTTATAGAAGCATTGTTTCAAGGCTTCCATTGCATCTCCTTATTTTTGCATGCATGAAACTGTTTCTGCACTAACGAACGCCGTTGTAGTGACTCACTTCACACACCTCATTGTTGCCCCATATTACTGAATCCTACACTCACTAATTGCATGCATGTTCATTCACTCATGTCTACATCTAGTTTCACACATGCTTTCAGTCCTTACTATTTTTAGTCGCCCGTCAGTGGGTCTGAGCTGCCTTGGTCTAGACCCTACCTTTCCCATCTTACACTACACATTTTTGGGATGGAAGGCTTTTCCTTGCTCCTAGAAATTGAGTAGAGCCTACCTCACACTAGTCTCCCAGGGTGTGCTCCACAAAATTCTAAGAGGTAGTGCCTAAGTTTCCCCCAGAATTATGCAATGCAATTTTCCCGGGTTGCAGTCATGCCGAATGAAATTGTGTAATGCGCAGTTCCAGTCCTCAACAGGTCAAGCTGGATTGTTCTCTGCACAATTTCAGTATTTAGTCAGCTCACTGGCAATCTAGACTATGCTCTGCACAGTTTTGGCAGCTAGTCTCCCAACCTCCCACCAAAAATTACACAAATTTCCCATTCAATCACCCATGTGTGTTGCATGTTAGTCCTCAAGTTTCTTTTGGTTTTCAATTGAAAGTTAGCTTGCCATGGGTGTTTATCTATCTCCAGATATCACATGTGGTCATCAGTCTCTTAGTGGTACAAGTACATGGCTTCCAAGAGAGCAGGGTCAAAGGACACCATTGAGAGCGCAACTAGACATGTGGTCGAGCAAGTGTTTATGAGCTTGCCCATTTATGAAGACACTAAGATGTTCATAGACAAGGAGATCAAGGTCAAATCATTAGACATCAATGAAATCGTTTCAGGCACCTTTGAGGAGAATCTAAAGGACTACAGAGCCTATGTCAACATACATAAGTATGGATTATACCGAGTTGCATGCATGTATCCCACATTTCCATGTGTGGACATGATCCACTGGATTGTCTCACATACTCATGCATAGACAATGGTGTTGAGTAGTGCCTATGGAACAAAACTTTCTACCTTAAGGGAAGAGAACTTTCAGGAGATGTATCACTTTCCGCATCCGGATATCCCAATGGATTGGCCCTGCACTAAGCCTAGAAAAAGTGCAAACTCAAGAGACATCTTGAAGACTTGGGTGAGAGAACCATCTAAGTTTAGGAAAAAACCCAACCAAGTATTCAATAAAAAGATACTATGAAAGGCTTATAAGTTCTTGGTCATCTTCACATGCTTCTTATATGGCTAGGAGAGTACAGAGACCTTCCCGCAGAGTTGGGTGTTTGTGTTAGATCATCTGGTGAAGGAAGGAAGACCTTTCAATTCGTATGACATGTTGGATCTCTAGTTGAAGGGACAAGTAACATATTCCTGACATCCGCCTAAGGGTCAGCAAAGAAAATCTCTTCATTTCCACCTAAATTCTTGATGCAATATGTGTCTGTCAGCAGTTACCTGGCTTGGGCTAGGTATGGACACCTTCAGAAACCTTTATGCACACCTATTGTAGTTTTTTTTCCAAGTGTAGTTTCCATGGAGTTATACTACAAATATCAGACGATTTCATAACCCCAGTGTACAAGTTGATCATTGAGAAAGATCTGCCTTGCATGTCATAGGAAACGATGGAGGCATTGGTTAACATAGAAGATTGTATGCCTCACCACTTGGTACCTTCATTCAGATGTACAATGTGGAGAAGGATATACATGTTTATCTAAAGTTTTCCATGGATAAGATGGTCATGCAATAGGTTTCATACCACATCTCGACAAGGCTTTCAACAATAATGTAGAAGAAGAAGAAGAAGGTACCTTGGCACACTCTTCCTTTATGGATTGAGTTATATGAGATCCATAATCTCAAGCACGTTGAGGTCGAGACAGAGGAATTCAAGATGTTCAATCCATATGACCCACATCGCCTAATAGAAGACCACTGTGCGAGAGTGTATCATCCTTAGATCAACGAGGCATGTCATTGGCCTGAGGAAGACCTATGGAGATACTGCTATAACTCCTCAAGGCTCAATGAACTAGTCAGAGTGGCTGTAGAGTGGTTAGCAGTGCACAAGGTAGTGACATCTAAGAGAGAAGCAACATCAACAATAACAGAGGGCAACAGACTTGTACATGAGAAAGGAAAGAGAAATGTTGCCAACAACACAGAGATGTAGCAAATCTGCAAGTTCAATGCACATCCACTTATATTAAGAACAAATTTGGAGATTGAGGAAAAGAAGAGACAACATAACAGAAGGATTGCGCAAAGTCAAAGGGAGAAGTAGAAGATGGAGGAGACAGAAAAGGAGTTCCAGGAATTGAAGCAACAACTAAGGGAAGACAAAGAATTGCATAGGAGAGAGAAGGAAGCACAACAGGAGGCACAACATGCACATTGATGAAACTGTACTGATATAGGTTATTGATTCATCATAACAATTGGCAGATAGAAAATAGGGTGAACAGTCACATGACTAGGACTTTGCTTAGAAGATTTAACAGATGGACACAGAGGTGGTTCAACCAGAGCACGATTAGGATATAGACCTCATTCCTAAAGACCGAGAGGTCACTCCAATGGCTTCACTAGATCTTGGAGTAGAGAAAGTCCTAAGAAATCAAGGAGACACTGAAATCCTTGAGGACATTCTGGAAGTAGATGTGAACAACATATCCTTTGACAATTCACAACACAGAGTTATGAAATCGTGTAGAGTGCCCACTCTAGATGTCCATGTATATCTTACGGATTTTCAAGAATGAGTGATCGTGTCTGATGTACGCAGACATCCAACTGCATTGGCCAATGCTACAAAGGAATATGCTGAATCCACCAACTCAATTGTGAGATTCTTGATACTTGAGAATGAGTGCATGGATAAGGAGTTGCAAGTGGGCAAGCATGAAGAAGAGAAAGCTACAACATCTATCGAAGTAGAGTTGAAGAAAGAAATAGTTGATGAAGTATCATCTGTCGAGACAATCATGCAGAAGTTGTACTTCAGGTTCATCACCGTGCGTAAGTCAGTTTTCCATCTTAATGGTAGGCAGTAGCACTGTGCTAGGAGAGAACGCATCTTGATAGACATACACACTATTGTTGATCACATGTAGATATGGAAAATGAGGTACAAGGGAGTCTCATTGTGCTTTCCAAAGATGACGAAGCCAAAGGCAGTGGAGTTGAAGACACACATCTAGAGTTAGATCCAAATATATGAGGAACTCCACAACTCATCACCATCTTACAGGCTTCACATGAGCGAGTTTTCAAGGGAATGGATGTCAATGTATGCATGCATGTGATCCCATCCATTGCCACACTCACTGAGGTGAAATCAGAGAACCAAGTCCAACTGGAGCTGGACATGTACTTTGAGCAGTTGATGTGCATAGCCACCAACACAGATTGTCAGATGAGCACAGACACTATGCACTAGTATGTTGTTGGTCTAACTGCACTCAATACCATGATGCACATGCTATATGATGATATGGACAAAGGTGGCAAATCAATGTACTCGTCTGCAACGGAGGCAAGAGTTTGCTTTCAGAAGGATGTCACCATAGAGTACACGGACACCTAAAAAACTACCAAGATTGGCATCAGCTCGCCACCATCGATCACCAAGAGGATGTCGACGAGTTAGTCTTCCCACAACTGTCCGAGTCTCAGTGATGTCTTGTATGGCTTACTCAAGCCCATTTTCATCTCACATGGGTACATGTGCAAATTGTATTGTAAACATGTTGTAAAGTGAAGGACCAAGTGTCAATAGTAGAATGTAAACAATCATGTGTAAGTTGAAGAGTCATGAGGGTAGTCTAAGAGTCACACAGGGGAATGTCAAGGGTCACCCCACCGTTTTCTATATATAGAACCTCATAACTCGTTATAGAGGCTTTTGGGAGCGAAGCTTCTGATAGGTATAACTTAGAGAAAGCTTGGTGTGTATTGTAATGAGCCTTGGCTTCTCCATAGTGCAGAGTGAGTACATCTCTTTGGAGGAGCAGGTAATAGTGACTGTAACATTCTGCTATCAGGGTTAGTGGCCATCATGGTTTTATGTACGATTGGATCTTTCACTCTTTTAATATAATAGAGCCAACACATTTCATGCATATATTATTATTGTAGTTTGACTATCCTGGTTACTCTAACGATGTATGTAGTTGTAATTTACACATGTCTGTATGGAATACCCTATATGTGTTTATATGAATCTTATCGAAGCATGTTGTTGATATAACTCATCACTTTGGATTTTCGGCTATCCTCTTTTCAATCTCGTGGTATCTTTCAGCTCGTGTGTTCCCTTTCAAGCTGCATGCTATCAAAGGCTTCTAAAGGACTCACTCCTCTCCCCTTCCATGTGTTAGAGCATTTCATGCACCTTACTTGACTTGCTGCAAGGTCACACCCTTGCTTCCAACAAGGAATTCTTACTTACCTCTGCACGCGACTGCAATCAAGGCGATACTGTACTACCCACTGTTGGGATTCCTATTCCAAATGAACTGAGGTATAGTTGGGACTTACAAGTTGGTGGGTCTAACACCGCAACATTTCTAGTGCTAGAAGGAGGGAAAGATGACAAGATGAGTCCTCACATCTTGTTTTGAATATTCAAGCATCTATCATGGGTATTTTTATAGTTAACCCTCCGCAATGTTTTTCCAACGAACATCCCTTTGAAGTCAGAGGGAGTTCTTTGATGACTTGTCATAACTTGCGTATGATGGTGAAGGTGAAGTGGCATGGCCTAAGCACTTAGATGAATTCCATGTATTCATCGATAATGTGGAAGGTTTTAATGAAGTAGAGATATATATGCTGCTCACACACACACTTCATGAATACCCATTGCTATGGTGCCACACGTTGTCTCTTAATTGCGTGCACTCATTCAAGCAGTTCAATGATCTAATAGAATTTGTTTTTCACCATTTTTATCCTGAAGCAACTGATAAGAAAATGTTAAAACAATGGAAGGCCCCACATGAATTGCTAATGTATTTTTGGTAGTGCTCCTGTATACTCTCTTTTGAAGCTCTGAAAAGTCTAATGAAATTCCAATATCTTTGGGACATATATGAGTATAATTGTATCAAATCGCTTTGTCCACAAAGGAAGAAAAAACTCAAACCCCACTCAACATACTTCGGTGATGGAGTTGTGCAATCACAAGAGGACACAGTTGTTGTCATGAGTGACTATCTTCCTTCCCCTCATCAAACATCTCCACCCCCATAGAGTGATGTGGGAGAGCATACACATAAGTCTGTTCAACTGTCACATCCTCCTATCCTCACTACTCTCAATTTCTGTGCAGATTTGGTTGGGATGCCCATGGGTTGTCATATGCACTTGTTACCTCATCCTTTGTATCGACATTCTATTGATCCTCCAGATTGTACTGCCTTGTGTTCTTCCATTCCAGACTGTACACTTATTGTGAACGAGGATCAAGCCATTGACGAAGTTGGTGTTTCAAAACCATTTTTCACTATCATTTATGATGAGTATGATTGGGAATCTGAGCATGAACTTACGGTGAAGGATGACATCCTTTTGTCTGCACCTCCTCTTCTTTTTCTTGACATATTTGTTGATTTTGCTATCTTTGATTTTCCTTGTGTAAATTCATCCATGGATGCATCTACTTCCTATCATTCGCATAACACACCCGATGTCAGTCCTGTTTTCCTTTGATATAACCTAAGTTCAATTGGTTACGCCAAAGCATCTATAATGTTTTGTTGTTTTAAATGAATGGATGACTAGTGGACTGTTTATAAACAGATGCTTTAAACTTAGATAGATTCTTAATAAAATAAAAGGTTATTTTTACATGCACATGGTTATTATAATTTTAGTGGGATGGATAAGTAGAATATGGAGAAGTATATTTGATTTAATATTCAGATTGAGTATTTAACCATATATAAGCAGAAATTAAGAAAACAATGTTTTCTTAATCAATAAAATATAAACAGACTATCACAGAGATCTAGTGCAATTTATTCTCAAAGAGGAATTTACAATAACATATGGTTCTGTAAATTTGTCTCTTATTTAAATTACAACTTCATAGAGGATCCAAAATGAAACTAAAATTCAATTAAATTTTAAATCAGATAACTGCAAAAGACATGATTTATATGAAGAAGACATAATGAATTAACAAGATGAAATACAACTCACTGAGAGATAGACCATATGAGGCAAATCCATAGGCTTTTATTATCTCAAAAATGCTCCAGCTTAGTACAAATATGCTTGATAACTTGTTCAAGGGTTCAACCCTAAATACTTCGACAGAATGAAGTATTTAAACAAAATTTTATAAAAATATTACAATTAATGACTAAGTGACACGAAATTCTATTATTAACTTTTAACTAACAGAAAATAAATAATGTGATCAAAAGGAATGCATCTATTGAAGTGATTTGAACATCTGGCCCTACTTTGGAAGAGAACAGTTGCTAAGTGGCCACTATTTGGGTGTTGCGCTGGTGAAGCTGACCTATCTTTTTAATCCTGGAATTCACACAAGTTTTCCCACTTCTCTTGTTTTGGAATAGTAATCTTTGTCACCTTGCGATAGATCTCATCTACCTCAGTATACCGAGAAAAAGTGGGTTTTACTGCAAAAATGTGTTTTATCTCGTGTTGGATAAAACTTATGTTGCTGATAGCTTCGTAAAAACCTCTCCATGTCATAGAACCTTTGATGTTGGAAGACTTAGTTGTATTCTTGGCAATGTCCTGAAGCTTCTTCATTTAGCTTCTCTAGTCATTAATTTGTCATTGATTACAAATAGAGAAGGCATACCTTTCTTGTTCAATGCATCAATTCTAGTGAAAAACCTGTTAACTACTACCTCCAAAGTGTGACACTTTTCGGTTAGTTGTACAACTAAGTTCTTCTTTGTTAGAACTTTCTTTAACTCCAGAATAGTGTATGTTCTATCATCCACTTCTAGATCATCCAGCTCATATCTGTTTTTGGAATTGAGGAACTTTATGATGTTGTTGGTTGTAGCAGACATTTCTCCCAATTCAACATTGATAGTAGAAATGGTTTGCTTGGATTTCTCCATAAATTCCTTCTGCTCAAATATTATCTAGATACATAGCCATATTTCATCTATTTCTTTGTTGATATTGTTCCAGATGATTTCTTTAACATGACCCAGTGTGTAGCCAATAGAAGACTCAGCTACTGACTTCTTCCATGCTTCTATTTGATTTTGAGCTCTCTGTAGCTCTGTTGCATGAAAAGTTCAGTCTTATTTTGATGATCCTGTAGAAATTTGACTTGATATTGCAGCTTTTTGATCTCTTTAGTCTGGAGAGACATGTTTTGCAGTGCATTTTCCAACTGATTTGCAACATCCCCTGTACTTGTTGTAGAAGATATGGTTGTAGGAATGCTTGTGATAGGGAGTGCTTGTAAAGGGAAAACAACCATTTTGGTAGTTTTATCCTTTTCTTTAATCAAATTTTCCATTTCTCTCTCCATTTTCTTCAGCTGTGCACTCTACTCCATTATGAGCTTCATCATATCTGCCTTTTGTGTCTCTGTCTCTTCAATATCCTTGGCTAGAGGATCTTCTGTAGATGGAAATTTTAACTACCTTAAGGATGCTAAGTCTAAATTATTTTTCTTTATAACTCTTCTGCAACATTGATGTTTGAAGGGTCATAACCCACTTTGATCACCAAGTCCTCCAGAGTTTTAATCTCGGTGTCTTTGGCAAGTGCAGTGACCTCTTCCATCTTCAGCTGCGATTGGACATTAGCCAATGTAACCTGCAGTTTAGAGAAACTCATAGCAGTGTTAGTGACAATTGAAAATATCATTTCCCCAGTCTGCTTATGCATCTCCATTTGGTCAATGGGATGTATATATTTTACATCAAAATCAAAATCTATCTTCATGTAGTATGATGCTGCCTTGGGCTAGGGAACATGTGCTTGGAGGAATTCCATTTTCATTTTCCCTTTCTCTAAATCAAAGGCTGACAGTAGCCTACTTTGAGCATCAGAAGTTTGCTTCCAGAACTAGTTGTAGGTGTTAATATTCAAGGCCTCATTCCTGACTTTTATCTCCTTGAAAATGTCCATTATACTCTTCTCTGTCTCCCCTGTAGTTGATGTGTTGGTATGCATAATTTGTTGCTGCACTTGTGAAGTTGTGGAGGTAGTGGGAGATAGTGAATCACCCACTAATGTGGAAACAAGTGGCTCATTAGTGGTGACAATGGTCTTGTTCTATGAGTCCTTGCGAAAGCTTAGTTTGGAACTAAGCTTGGCCTTCTTTCTATACATAATCTTGAATCCTTCACTGAAAATTTCAGTCCCTGAAGGGTAATCTTCTTCTATGCTTCTTTTAGCTATTTTCTCCTGCATGGTAGAAGTCTGTACTGTAGAGGATGATACCAAATTCTCTTCTGCCTCTTGTAGGATATTCTCAATCCATTCTACCTAATTTTTGTAATTCTCTATCTCTAGTCTGATAGTGTGAAAATAAGGAGTAGATTTGGTTTCTACTCTTAATTTAAAAATAATCCCTAATGGATCATATGACCAGGTGAAGATTAGGCTAAACTACATTTCCTTTAGTAGCTTGCCTGCTTCTTCACCTACTGCTCTTGTGTTGCAAATGAAAGGCCCAATCTCTGTTTTGATTTTGAACTGGGACTTCTTCTTGGCAACAATAAAGTGGATTTCATCCATATTTAGCATCTGCCTTATTTACTCTAGAGAAAAAATCCTCATTGGGAGGAATTTAGGCAGCTTGTAAGGTGCAAGCTCACATCCAAATATTCTCAATTATGTATAGTTTTTGTAGAGGTATCAATTCCCTATCTGAACTTGGTCTGATAGCTGCAACACCTTTCTAATTTCCTCACTGATCCTTGGTTCTAAACTGCTGCTTAGGAGACTGATTGATGGATGCACAAACATCTCTATGAATTGTTTATATGTGTATTCCTTCTATCCCTTCATCACCAGAGTAGTCCAAAAGATGTCTGACTACTGGTTTCCTTTTTCATCCAGCTTTTGTAAAGAAAGGTTGATGTTGTCTCCCTTAAAGTGCAAGAACATGTAAACTAACACAGAGGCATACTTGAATACCACCTCAGTTGGGAATTTGATAAGCTTCGGATGAATTGACTCTACAAGAAATTGTCTAAAGTTAAATATGATGGAGGGCTTAGAGTCGGCAGAGAAAATGGACATAAATCCTATGATGGCCTCATGTACCCACTGGTCAGAGTAGTAGCCAAGGAGGTAGGAGACAACTGTGATGATTTGTTTGGCTCTCTCAGGGAAAATAGAGGAGGGATAGGGAGGATTTATCTTTGGCAATGGGGCATCTTCTGTCAAGAACAACTCAAGAGTTATGGTCCTCTTGGCAAAGTCTAATTTATGGTATAACTCAATAAGTACTTTGTAGGAAAAGGGGGTGGCATTCTCCACTGTAGGGGCTTGTATCATTTGGTCTATGGCATGAGGATAATAGAAAAGATGAATTATCCAGTGGGGGTAATGATGGCCCTTTTGCTTGGCAAATAAGATGCATGGCACTTCCTAACAAACTCTGGGTTGTTGTGGGTACGGGGAAATTTATAGTGGGGTAAATTGGACTCCCACAACTGAATGTCATCAAATTTGTCAATGTATTTGTCCTCTAGCCAAAAATACATCTCGAAGAGGTCAAATTCATAGAGATTTTCATGGATTTTGAGGTCTCTGTCAGCCAAAGGGATGTGGTGAAAACCAATCGGAGGATAAATCAAAGAATTGATAAGTTGTTCTAGTCCTTTGTCCTTTGGAGGCATATTTGGATAAAGATAAGGACATGAGTGAAAATTGGATTGGAAGTTTGAATACATAGAGAGGAGTTAGGTATTGGAGGAAATAACAGAGGAAATAAGCTAAAAACAAGTAAGTAGACAATGTTGTTGGTAGTTGAAAACATTGAAGTTTAGCCCAAGGAACCTGTAACAAAGCAATACAGTGATAGTGTATGAATTCAGTAACCTGTTAACAAGTAAAAGGGAAGTTTATATAACAGAGTGGATTTTAAGTTGAAGGTGGCACCGGTCCATTGGATTAACGACTAAACCATTTACTGCTTAACAATTTAATTGTGGAGGGAGTGGATGTAATTGGTGGAGTTAAAGGGAAAATAACGTGGCAGAAGGTAAGTGGCAGGAGCGCAACAGGTAGGAGAGCGGTATCAGAAGTGAGGGAAACTGCTTTTCGGATGGGGGGAGAGTGGTTAGTGGTTTTTCTTGAGGGGGGTCCAAAAAGTTATGGTGGTGACACGTAGGGGCGGGCATGGTTTCGTATACCGCCCATTTTGGACCCCCTCGATAATAAAGTTAGGATAGTGAGAGGGGGCCAAAATGCTATGCGGGCCGTCGAATCTTGGGAGATGGGAAGAGATGGAGTGAGAGGTGGTGGAGAATTAATTGTGATGTGACAAGACATCCAGTGGGGCCGACAGGAGTTAATTTACTGCATGGTTGGGAATATTCGCGATGTATGAGAGGGGTGTTAAAACTTAGGAATAAGTGGGTGGAGGGTAATATGAGTGGAGGGGTGATTTTGGGATTTAAAACTTACGAATAGGGATTAATACTAAAATTAATTGATATATAAAACCATAGAGAAAAACCTTTACTCCTTTTCCTTTTCTTCTGCACATGAAAATAACAGTTGATATTTGACTTGTGGTGCATTTTGACTAGTAGCTTGTGCATTTATAAAAATTTGTAATGAAGCCATTCTTTTCTTTTTGCTTCCCTAACATTTTATTTCTCTTTTTCCTTTTTTTTAGGGCCGCTAACACCTAACATTTTATTGATATGGATGCCTATAAAACATTAAATTGGCCTAACATTTTAAATTTTCTTTATTTTGCATGCATATCCTAACTTAACATTTTAAAATTATTTTTGGCTAATATACTAACTTATCAAAACCAACTAATGTTACAACATCGGCTCTAGCTGGGGACTTATTCCCCATGTGGGATGAAGAGAACAAGCAGATCTAAGTGCCTTCTCCTCAGGCTATGGAGTCTTTGCTGAAACATATACTCACTTGAAAATTTCTCAAAAATAAAATAAACTCTTCGGATATTTATAGATGATGAATGAATGGATGAAAATACTAAATGTAATGTTTCAATTATTTCCCATTGACTGAAAATGAGGAATACTCTCCTTCCAGATTCTGTAGGATGAATGTATTGTTCCCTTTGACTTCTGTAATGCTAAATGGACCAAACCAAAGGTTGTGAAACTTTGCGTGCTTGCCTTTATCTTCTCTCCTTGTATCCCATCTAAGCACTAGGTCACCTTTCTTGAAATTTATCTCTCTAGTCTTTCTGTCAAACAATTCTTTCACCTTATTTTGGTATTTCCTTAGCTTGTACTGAATTTCATCCCTGTATTTATTCAACTCAATAATTTGATTAATCCTTCTTGAGAAATCATCTTTTTTCTTCATAGTATTTCTGAAGGAATCTCATAATAGGTAAAGCTAAATGAGTAAGAAAAACTGCTTCCTTTCCATAAACTAATTGGAAATGAGACTTTCCTGTTGATCTCTTAGGAGAAACTTTGTTTGCCCAAATTCCATGGATTAGATGGCTGTCCCAACTCTTTTTATGATCTTCAAGAGTCTTCTTAATGACCTTAACTAATATCTTGTTGGAAGACTCTACTAGCCCATTAACCTGTGGATAGTATGGTGTAAAATGGTGTAATAGGATTGAATACTTTTAACATAACTCAATCATTTTAATACTGATAAAAGTTGCTACATTATCTGTAACAATCTGTTGAGGACATCCAAATCTTAATAGGATTTTTTCTTCAAGAAATTTAATCACAGTAGAATCATTTGCATTTTTAATAGGTATGGCTTCTACCCACTTGTAAAGTATTATGTAGTAGTTAAAATCCATTTTTGTTGATTAGTTGATTGTGGATGAATTTCCTCTATAAAGTCCAACCCCCATTGTAGAAAAGGAGCATGAACCAATACTTGAACCAAAGGAAGTGCTGACAATTTCTGTTTTCTTGCAAATAATTGGCATGGCGTGCAACTCCTTACTCTTGCTCCAACTTCTTTAAAAAGTGTGGGCTAGTAGAAACCTGCTTTTAAAATTTTGTAGGTTGTTGCTCTCCAGACATAGTGTCCACCATAAAACCCTGCACAAAACTGATCTATAATTCCCTGTGTTTCATTTTCAGTCAAACAAAGGAGAAGGATATTAAGAGGGTCTTTCCAGTATAGATTAGCATTGATAATGAAGTATTTTACTGCTTTAAGCTTTAGGGCTTTGTACTGATTCAAATTAATATCATCTAGACATTGAAAATCCCTAAGAAACTGCACAATGTCAAAGTACCAATCAAATAGTATCTATTTATGATCTATGTGAACAAGAATGGCTTGATTTGAAGAAATAGTTCTTGTGGGTTCTCCCCTTCTATAAGAGGAGGAGGTTCTTGTGGATTCCCCTCATATATTAAGGAAGGTTCTTGTGGATTCTCCCTTGATATTAAGGAAGGTTCTTGTGGATTCTCCCCTGATGAAATTTTAGAAACCATATTTATCCCCAATACTTTGCAGTTGGACCCAGCTAACAATTTTTCCAAGCCTTGGCCTTTTACTAGATTTGTGGTCTTAATTTCAAGGTCAAATTCTAGGATTTTAGCGGTCAAATTCTAGGATTTTAGCAATCCATCTCCCTATTCTTCCATCAGTATCCAACTGGGTCAAAATAGTTTTAACAACATGATTAGGGAAATAAGCTGTAATGTGTGAATGCAGGACATAGGTTCTAAAGGTGTTGAGGGCTTGAATTAAGGCATAAGCTTGTTTTTCAATAATATCATACTTAAGTTGAACATCCCTCATAACTTTGGAAAAGAAGGCTATAGGTTGGTCATCACCATTTGTGTTCTTCTGTAAAAGTACAATATCTAAGGTTGTCTTGGATGCAAAAGAAAATATGCTAAAAGTTGAAGAATAATAAGGGCTAGCTAATGTAGGGGCCTCAGATATAGCCTTTTTGATATGATCAAAAGCATATCTAGCAGAAACTATCCATTTCACTTCATTGTTTTTCTTTAGCATATCAATTATATCCTTGACTATCTCTGCATAATTAGGGATGAACATTCTGATAAAATTAATCTTTCCAAGTAAGGTTTGTATCTCTTTCTTATTCCTTGGTAGAGATAGGGTCTGAATAGCTGGAACTCTCTTTGGGTCAATTATAACTCCTCCTTGGAGATTATATGCCCTAGTAATTTTCCTTCCTTTACAATAAATAAAGATTTATTTGGATTGATGGATGTGCCAAATTTCCGGCACCTGTCAAAAAATCTTGCTCAAGTGTTTTAAATGATTTTCATCAGAATCAGAGAAAACAGTTAAATCATCTAAATAAATGAAAATAAATTTAGATGTTTTACCTACAAATGTTAGATCCATGGCTCTCTGGAAAGTGGTTCCACCATTGGTTAACCCAAATGGCATTCTAGCATACACAAATGCACCCCAAGGTGTCATGAAAGAAATTTTGTCTTGGTTAGCTTGACTTACGATGATCTAGTTGTAACTGGAAAATCCATCTAGCGTAGAAATCCTATTTGCACTTGAAACTTTGTGGAGTAGATGATCCATTTTGGGCAATGGATAATTATCCTTTAAATATGTTTTGTTCAAATTTCGGAAGTCTACACATAGCCTAATCTCACCATTTTTCTTTTTGACAGGAACTAGGTTGGCTACCCAATCAGAATACCTTAAAGGTACTATTATATGAGAATCAATTTTTTTTTTAAGTTCTTTCTCAATGGTTGGAAGTAGTATGGGATTGATTCTTCTTAGTTTCTGCTGAAAGGGTTTTGCTTATGGTTTCAATGGAATCTTATGCTAAATCAAAGATGTATCATAAGTTTTTAACTCCTTATAAGACTAGGCAAAAACATCTTTTTAATTTTTAAGAAGATTCAATTATTTTATTTTTACATCCAAAGGTAAGGTTGATGACAATTTAACATTTCTCACATCATTCAAAGTCCCAATATTACATTCTTCGATTTCTTCTTCAGGTGAGTGAAACAAGGGGTTTTTATAGACATCATTATTATCAAATAGTTTTTCCAATGAAACTAATCCTTTAGGAATAAAATTATTATATAATTGGATGATATCATGATCAAGAATTTTAGGACTGAATGAAGTTTCTGGATTTTGTTGATTTGATTCTTGAATATCGTTTTGATATTCTTCAATTTGCATATTTGAGAATTCATCAATGACTTGAAGGAAAGATTTTAATTGTTCATCATCTTCAAAAATATGCCAGTGTTTAAGATTATCAAGAATTGATGGTCTATACTTGACTTGAATTTGGTATTCTAACAATACTGGCTCATGGATTTTGAAAGAGGCTGCTAAGACAGCTAGTGAGTCAGCATACATATTTTCATCTCTGGGAATAATAGTTATGTTAAATACTTGGAAGAAATTTTTAAATCCGTCCCAAGCTTCATTTCTATAGGACCTAAGCCTTGGGTGTTTCGTTTGACACATATTTCTAACCCCGTTCACTAAATTCTTAGAATTAGAAAAGACACTCAAATTTTGAACCTTTAAACTCCTAGCTAGCTCAAGACCAAGAAGAAAAGCCTCACACTCAACCACATTATTGGTGAACTCTAATTCAAGTTTACATGACTAAGTTATGATTTCTTTATTTGGTTAAATTAAAACAATTCCTGCTCTTGCTCTTGCTCCTTCTTTTGAGCAAGAGCCATCAAAATAAAGTTTCCAGATATCTGATTCTACAACTTTAGGTTTGGAAACTATATTTTCAATGGCAAGTTGAGTGTTTGATAAATTTTGTGAAGACAACTGAAAGCAACCAAAATCCTAATCTACTGCATAGATAGGGTGATTTTTTGCTTGATCAGACCTACAAGCAATATGAAGGAATATGACTTCCCTATATAACCTTAAATGTTAACCTCCATAGAATGGAATAGTAGCAAAAGAAATGTCCATCTGAAGTGATCCTCCAAGTTTATCACAACATTATCTAGATAGAATCATGCCAAACTTGGCAGGAATATCAGTGACTACTATGTCTAAAACTATACTCTTGATAGGTATTTGAGCTAAGGTCATAACTAGGTCTTTGATCAATCCTATGCATGGTAATTTCTTAGAATCAAAGGTGTAAAGATCATGATAATAATGAGTAACTTGTAACTGAAGCTGGTCCATAATTACCTTTGGCATAAGGTTATGAGAAGCTCCAGAATCGAGCATGCAGTTATACAAAAGAAATTCATGAGATTTTAAAGTTACATAAAATGGTGGAACAATTTCATCAATCATATCAGAACTAAGGAAAAACACTACTGAGGGCTTTTCATCTTGCAAACTAATAACATCTCCCTCAACATCTACACTAGAGGACTATATCCATTTAGACAATTGATTTTTATAACCAGGGTTTTTGGAAAGTTCAGCTAAAGGTATAGGAATCTTGACCCTTTCCAATTCCTTTTCAATTTTAAAAGTTGTCAAAATGGTCTTGTCAGATGAAAAGGTTTCAGTGGATGAATCTGTAGTCTGATGTGTTTGAGTTTGTGTTTGAATGGATTTTATTGCATGTTCAATTATAGTGGTAGATTTTGAAGGTCTAACCTTGATCTAGGTCTTAGATCATACCTCTTATTCAATTCTACAATTATAAATTCAGATAATGCTAGGTATTTTGAAAGTTGAGCATCTCCTTGTTTTTGTTCAAAAGACCGAGGTGAAGATGAAGGAACTATTGCCATTTGTACTGTTGAAGAATAAATATTATTGATATCTTCAATGATTAAAGGGCCCGCTCCCTGTGGCTTTTGATCATCAATCATCAAAGGTGGTTGAACGTTTTGATCAGAACCTGGTCTCTAAAGAATTTGCATTTGAGGAGTTCTTTGGAATTGAGTTTGGGCTTGAGGTATGACCACAGTTTGCTGAGCAGTTCTAGGTTGTGTTTCAATTTTAGAAATCCTATTAGAAAGGTTTCTAAGTAAAGATGTAATTTAATCAATTTCTAATCTTCAAGTTTAGATTTGGAAGAAGATGATTCATCAACCCTAGATTTAAGTTTTCTTCTTTTCTTCTTTTTCTGCTTTAGCTTTAAGTTTTCTAGAAGATGACCTATTAGCTTCTACCTCTATAGCATTTGTCTGCATGTCTTCGAATGTATTAGAAACACTTTCCCTTAGCATGACTACAAAGTCATCTTCAAATGCTTTGGAAAATTTGACCTTTGAAGCTGCTACTGGTGGTTTACAATCAACAGGTATTTTATGATAGAGTTTGTTAAATCTTTTGATGAATTCAACAACTAGTTTACCAGGGTTTCTTTTCAATTCTTCAAATTTAGTGAGAAAGTAAATAGGATCTTTCTTTACCCCCCATTTGTTTTTGAATATAGTTATGAGCTCATTGCATGTTCTAATAGAGTCAGCTCTAAGTTGCCTAAACCGGATCCTAACGTTTCCTTCTAAAGATTGTACAAATAATCTCATATAAACATCTTCATGTTCTATGTTCAAATTGTCAGCAAAATTTAGGAAGGATGATACATGATCCTCTATCAAGGGACCTATTTCTCCATTAAATATGGGTAGATGTTTTAGAAATACATAAGGAAAATTTCCTAAGTTTGCAGGGAGAACTAGAGCAACATACCTTGCTTGCACAATGGGTCGAAAAGCCATAAAAATGGGAGGAGTATGGGCTGAACTGAGTGGATGATGATGAGGAAGAGGAGGATGATGAAGATGAAGATGAATCTGTAGGGGTATTATTATGTGGATGAAAGAAAGAGGGAAGATAACTATTTGAGGATTTCAAAGGGGTTTTGATAACCAGCTTCTGAACTCCTAGTGGAAAGTCTTCCTTATTATCAAACGAAGGATTTGAATAGAAAGAAAATGTCTCTTCAAGATTAGTAGAGGTTGATGGAATAGAATAAGGAGTTGGAGTAATGAAATATTGAGGCTTGAATTCAGGTAAATGTAAACCCAATTATTCCTCAGATGAGGGTGATTTCATAGGAATGGATGGGACTTGATATGACTCAAGTGATTGTATTAGGAAGGCTGATGGAAGATCTACTCCTCTAGAATGGAGTTAAGAAACCCTAGGAGGTAGTTGGGTCCAATCAAGATGGGATGGCATAGATGAAAAAGGATCTATAGATGAGATGTCTTTAGGGTGTAAAGATGGAGAAGAATAAGTGGTTTTATATCTTCTCCTTGAAGAGGCTCCCCTAATAAGGTTTTCTAGATATGGTAGAGGGTTAACAATCTCAGAAGCAGAAAGTGATCCAGTATGCTAAAAAGGAGCCAACTTGGACCTGTGCAATTGCCAAATGAAATATTTTGACCTATATCCTTATCCTTTATTCACCTTAAATGGAAGGGAAAATTGTTGCCCCAAGGAAAATTTAGCTTTCAATTCTTCGCTCCTCGACAACGACGCCAATCTGATGTTGTCCTTTGATATAACCTAAGGTCAATTAGCTATGGTACAACATCTATAATGTTTTGTTGTTTTAAATGATTGGATGACCAATGAACTGTTTATAAACAAGTGCTTTCAACTTAGATAGATTCTTAATAAAATAAAAGGTTGTTTTTTACATGCACATGGTTATTTTGATTTTAGTGGGATGGATAAGTAGAATATGGAGAAGTATATTTGATTTAATACTCAGACTGAGTATTTAACCATATATAAGTAGAAATTAAGAAAACTATGTTTTTTTAATCAAAAAAATATAAACAGACTATCACAGAGATCTAGTGCAATTTATTCTCAAAGAGGAATTTACAATAATGGATAGTTCTGTAAATTTGTCTCTTATTTAAATCACAACTTCGCAGAGGATCCAAAATGAAATTGAAATTCAATTAAATTTTAAATCGGATAATTGCAAAAGACATGATTTATATGAAGAAGACATAATGAATTAACAAGATGAAATACAACTCATTGAAAAACATACCATATGAGGAAAATCCAGGATCTTTTATTATCTAAAAAATGCTCCAACTTATCACAGATCTGCTTGATAACTTGTTCAAGGGTTACACCCTGAATACTTCGATAGAATGAAGTATTTAAACAAAATTTTATAAAAATATTACAATTAATGCCTGAGTGACATGACATTCTATTATTAACTTTGAACTAACAGAAAATAAATAATGTGATAAAAAGGAATGCATCTGTTGAAGTGATCTGAACATCTGGCCTTGCTTTGGAAGAGAACAGTTTTTGAGTGGCCACTATTCGGGTGCTACGCTGGTAAAGTTGACTTGTCTTTTTAATCCTAGAATTCACACAACTTTTCCCACCACCATTCTTCTGTAATAGTAATCTTTGTCACCTTGTGGTAGATCTCATCTACCTCAGCATATCAAGCAAAAGTGGGTTTTACTGCAAAAATGTGTTTTATCTTGTGTTGGATAAAACTTATGTTGCTGATAGCTTCGTAAAAATATCTCCCTGTCATAGAACCTTTGATGTTCGAATACTTAGCTGTACCCTTGCTAATGTCATGAAGATTCTTCATTTAGTCTTCTCTGGTCATTAATTTGTCATTGATTACAAAATAGAGAAGGCAAAACTTTCTTGTTCAATGCATCAAATCTAGTGAAAAACCTGTTAACTGCTACCTCCAGAGTGTGACACTTCTCTGTTAGCTGTACAACTAAGTTCTTCTTTGTTAGAACTTTCTTTCCCTCTAGAATAGTTTCTGTTTTGTCATCCACTCCTAGATCATCCAGCTCATATCTATTTTTGGAATTGAGGAACTTTATGATGTTGTTGGTTGTAGTAGGCATTTCTCCCAATTCAACATTGATAGAAGAAATTGTTTGCTTGGCTTTCTCCATCAATTCCTTCTACTCAAATATTATCTAGATACATGTCCAGATTTCATCTATTTCTTTGATGATATTGTTCCAGATGATTTCTTTAACATGACCCAGTGTGTAGTCAATAGAAGACTCAACTACTGACTTCTTCCATGCTTCCATTTGATTTTGAACTCTTTGTAGCTCTACGGCATGAAAAGTTCTAGTATTCTTTTGATGATCGTGTAGAAGTTTGAATTGATCCTACAACATTTTGATCTCTTTAGTCTGGAGAGACATGTTTTGTACTGCATTTTCCAACTGATTTGCATCATCCCCTGTACTTGTTGTAGAAGATATGGATGGAGGAATGGCTATGATAGGGAGTGCTTATAAAGGGAAAACAACCATTTTGGTAGTTTTATCCTTTTCTTTAATCAAAATTTCCATTTCTGTCTCCATTGTCTTCAGCTGTGCACTCTGCTTCATACTGAGTTTCATCATATCTGTCTTTTTTGTCTCTCTCTCTTCAATATCCTTGGCTAGAGGATCTTCTGTAGATGGAAATTTTAACTGCTTCCTTAATGCTGCTATGTCTAAGTTATTTTTCTTTATAAGATCTTTTGCAACATTGATGTTTGAAGGGTTGTAACCCACTTTTATCACCAAGTCCTCCAGAGTTTTTAATCCTGGTGTCTTTGGAAAGTGTAGAGACCTTCTCCATCTTCAGCTATGATTGGACATTGGCCAATGTAACCTGCAGTTTAGAGAAACTCATAACAGTGTTAGTGACAGTTGAAAATATCATTTCCCCAATCTACTTATGCATCTCCATTTGGTCAATGGGATGTATATATTCTACATCAAACTCAAAAGCTGCCTTCTTGTAGTTTGATGCTGGCTTGGTTCGGGGAACATGTGCTTGGAGGAATGCCATTTGCATTTTCCCTTTATCTGAATCAAAGGCTGACAACAACATGCTTTGAGCACCGAAAATTTGCTTCCAGAACTGGTTGTAGGTGTTAATCTTCAAGGTTTGATTCCTGACTTTTATATCCTTGAAAATGTCCATTATACTCTTCTCGGTCTCCCCTGTAGTTGATGTGCTAGTCTGCATAATTTTCTACTGCTCTTGTTAAGTCGTGGAGGTAGTGGGAGACAATGTGGTCTAATCACCCACTAATGAAGAAACAAGTGGCTCATTACTGGTGATAATGGTCTCATGCTCTGAGTCCTTGCTAAGGCTTAGTTTGGAACTAAGCTTGGCCTTCTTTCTATACATAATCTTGAATCCTTCACTAAAATTTTCAATCCCTGAAGGGGACTCTTCTTCTCTACTTATTTTAGCTATTTTCTCTTGCATGGTAGGAGTCTGTACTATAGAGGATGATACCGACTACTCTTCTACCTCTTGTAGGGTATTCTCAACCCATTCTACTTGATTTTTGTACTTCTCTATCTCTAGTCTGGAAGTGTGAAAATAAGGAGTAGATTTGGTTTGTACTCTTAATTTAGAAATGATCCCTAATGGATCATATGTCCAGGTGAAACTTAGGTTGAACTGCATTTCCTTTAGTAGCTTGTCTACTTCTTCGCCTGCTGCTCTTGGTTTGATAGCTGCAACACCTTTCTAATTTACTCACTGATCCTTGGTTCTATTTTGCTGCTTGGGAGGCTGATTGCTGGATGCACAAACATTTCTATGAACTATTTATATATGTCTTCCTTCTGTTCCTTCATCACCAGAGTAATCCAAAAGATGAATTACTTCTGGTTTCCTTTTTCATCTAACTTTTGTAAAGAAACATTGTTGTTGTCTCCTTGAAAGTACAAGAACATGTAAACTAACTGTCACGCGGAATCAGTCGATCTTGCGGACAAGACAGACCTTCCTAGAATCTAATGAAGACCTAATGACAAACAACCAATCAAACACTATCTTTCTCTAAATGCGCTTTATAAGTAATGGGAAACAAGTGTGTTTTAAGGGCCTACCTCATGTCCAACGCAAGTTCGGAGATGCCTTCGCTCCTTTGATCCAAGTAAGTTCCTTCGTCGCAAACCTGCAAGCACAAACAAGGCAAACAATTAAATAGCACCTGTATATCCAATATTATAAAACATATTCAACATGAAAGTCAAGGAGTCCATGAAACAAATAGCATAAGATACTTGTTGAGAAAAATGAGCTTGATTGTATTAATTCAAAAGAAAAGAACCTTACAACCTTTGCCTTGACACTGTACAAGCTCCTTCCAGGGTCCAACAAGAAGTCTCCTCTACTTTGACAAGCTTCACTCACTCCCTAATGGGGCCAAAAAGGTATGTGATCTCTCCTCTTAAGCTCAAATAGGAAGTCTTGATTTCACTAGCATTTACCCTCAAAAGTTCAGCTTCTAACCTCCCTGGCCACTGACCCAATGCCTCAATTTATAGTGCAATGGAGATCAGTTACCAGCTCCTCCTTCAAAGGGATAGAGTCCTCCTTCAAAAGGGATAGCTCCTCTCAACAAGGGATTAGTTCCTCCTATTATGGGATGCATGAACCACTTGGAGCGAACAATCCACGTAACAAATGCTTCTAGAAAACACTAGAATTAACCCAAGATGAGTTTTTTAAGATAAAGATTGCGCCTTTTGACTTTTACAGGGGTACGCACCCTCCCCTTTACATACAGAGCGTATAAGTACGCAAATATCTTGAACAAAAGGTGCGGGCCTGCAGGAAAAGCTAAGAGAAAGTGCGGAACCGGAGTTATATTTCTTTTTTGATATCTTTATCTCTTTTTTCAAGCTTGTTTTGAAGAGCTGAGGTTTAAGACTTGCTTAGGAAGCTGGTATAGGTGATGACAGGCCTACACCGACTGCAAATAATCAAGGTGACGATATTTTTGTGTAACAGATTGCCCCCTAAAGTGCGAAGTCTGTAGTATATGAGGATTTTTTCATTTATCATATAGGAAGAGTGAAGTGCTTTATCATTTCGAGGATCATCTTGCGGAGAGCTCGGTTGGAACCTGTAAAAACATTCAATGCAAAATATATATATATGAGATCATATCATCGCTGAGGTAGGCATTCCCATACTCAGATAAAACTGACTAAGAGACTAAAAATTGACTAGAAGACTAACTGCCTAGAAAACTAATTACTGCTCTGATATAGGAATGATCTCGTAACACATCATAAATACAGATGCATGTGGACACAGTATGGACGAAGCCATCTGTTTATGAATAGTCCATAATATAATGAATACAAAATTCCTCGCAACCTGGATGGTGGAAACTAGATCCAAGGTCTTCATTTCTACGTCCGAATAGTACGATTCTATCCATGCGATTGAATGTGTTGAATTCGAACATGGTAAAACTGCTTGATTACCAGTCAATGATGTAAACTGTTAACAAGCGTGAGAGAAACCACCAATAATGACAATGGCTCTCAAAGTACTCAACACAATCCATGAAATGTGATAAGATGTGTTGATGTCGAACATGTCACGGAATCCTTTGATCGAAAGTCAATGATGTAAACTGCCGTCAAAGGCGAGAACCCTGCCATTGAGGCATGCAGATCCCAAGCAACTGACGATTCCTAGATCATATTTCTAGATAATGAGTCAGAGTTGATAGAAAGCGATCCGTCATAAGCAAGCTTACGACACGAAATCATAGATCAAGTTGAAGAAATTTAGTTGCAAGGACTGGCTCAGGGATGGTCAAGATGGATGAAAAACATTTTGCAGATGAATGGCTTATTTGCACTGAGCTCTTGAACACATAACGACACGACAGATGGTTTGGTGATGATTTCCCCAAAGTTAATACCCAGAAACTGGCTGAACACTTTCAATATGGTTTGATCAACTGTTAGGTAAAGGATTTCCCAACCCAAGTGAATGAAAGTGTCGTGTTCAAGAGTGGCTATAAAGTATGACAAATAGACTCATTTTTCTCTCTTTTCCCCCACCATTTCTGGCAAGTACCTCTTTATTTTTTACAAGCTTGAGGAGGATAACATATGCTTGATTATAAACTCACCCTTCGGGTGAGTCCAACTTAGTTTAAATGCGAACCCTAAGGAGTGGTTCGTTCCTGTTTGTAATGGAACAGGTCCTTTACTATTGAATTTTAACGAGTTCAGTATAGGAGAAACTCAGCATTTTTCTTTTTTAGAGAGCCTGAAAAAACTAAAGAAGACTCCAGGGTTTGAATTTTTCTTAAATTTGTGTCTCCCAAGCCCGAAAAAAGTATAAAATAATACTTGAGAGAACCGCTTGATCTTTTACAACCAAGGAGCACTTTTCGTTATTAGTATCTTTGATCCAAAAAAGTAAAAAAGCGACCAAGGACACGTCATTTTATAACCAATATCGGATTTGAAATGACAAAAATCTGGCGACCTTTTTATGTTTTTACGGTCGAAAAAGGGTTGTAAATCGACCGTCTTTTAATTCTGTTTTAACGAGTTTAAAAGAGAAACTCGGCAATCTTTTCATGTTTTAGGAGTTAGAAAAGGGCTTGAAAGGTGACTCTGGTTGAAAATGATCAATTTTGCCTGAATAATCCTGTTATCTTGCACAAAAACACGAACATTACTCATACCTGCTTGAAAGAGATAAAAATGTCGAAATAATACCTTTTTAAAGTGAAACATAAACAAATTTGCATTTATTTACTCAAAAAACTTATAAAAAGGAGTTTTTACAATTCATTTTTACCATTTGTGATTTGGGAGAGGAAATAGTGCTTTTGCCTTGAAAACGTCCCAAGAGGATTGTGGAGAATCCAACCATCGGAATCAGACGCCGTCTTCACCAGGTAATCCACATCATCCTCCTCTTGCTTTTCATATGTTTAGTTTTTCATTTTAGTCCTTTATTTGATTTTTTAGGAGGGGTTTTGGGCTAAAAACCCGCGCTCAGGGTACGCAGGTCTACCACTGCTAACCTGCGGACCCTGACTTTTTCTCCATTGGGAAAAAGGTCGGGGTCTGCACCTTCCCCTTAGACAAAGTGTGGTCCCACGCACTGTGTCTAAAGGCAGGGTGCGTACCCCGGCGCAAGGGTTTCAAACCAAGAATCCTCAAAATTGGACCAACAAAAAACTTTTCTAGCATGCTAAATATTCTTTTGGTTTGATGTAGGGAGTACATCATGCTGGATTGGAGAGAACGCGAGCACGAGGTTGTGGATGCAGCCGCATGGAATCATCAACCTTCGCTTGATGCATTGAGGGCGTGCAGGCTATACAAATACTGGGCCATTCCTGGCATGAGGGCTCAGGTGGACTACTTGCAGTGGATGGTTGATAGGTGGAACGTTAAGGACTAGTGCTTCTTGATTGGTGACCACCAGTTTGAGATTGAGCCAGCATACATATATTTTTTGACCGATTTGCCTAAGAGAGGCATTGATTTGACCCTGTTTGGGGCTAGGGCGGGTGGCCAGTCCGTCGATAGCCTTTGACTAGAGTACTGCAACAGGCAATCTCGAGACAAGGGTATAGATATCAAATACATAACCCTTCCTGAACTGAAAGTGATTGCATTCACTGTTACATGACTTTGCGGGGTTGCCGCTTTACACATTGCCACCGGATCCCAGATGCGGATGGCAGTCGACTGCTTTCAGGGCACCGTTTTCAACTGGTGCGATGCTGTGTCGGCCAACGTGAAGGGCCAATTGACCAGGGCCAGGAATGGGCGACTAAAGACTTTTGGATATGGTGCTATAGTCGTTAGCTTTGGCCTGGAGCGGATTCCAATGCTCATCCCACAACACCTCACAGTTGTACCCGGGCATCCCTGAGAGCCTAGACTGATACTATGGGTTGCAGTTATGGCCCGTCATCCTGATGAGGGGACCGAGGTCATCCAGTTCAAACCCGAGTTCTTCCAGTGGTTGGAACATCATGTCTTTTCTATCCAAGACTTTCCATATACTGGGATTGATTTTCGTGGTGACACAGACATGGCTCTTCCTCCAGGAGAGCAGTGGGATGACTCAGGTAACCATTTTCAACTTTTCCTAATTTTAATTTTTATTGATTTTTATATCATCTCAAAAGTGATAGTAATAATGATTTTGAAATGCAGATGTGGGTCCACAGCGACCAGCCGCTCTTCGGCCTTTCGAGAGAAGGCAACCACTTGCACCAGCTCCAGCCCCACAGGGCGAGTCAACAGAGACCTTGGCTGAGTTGGAGAGTCACCTAGAGTGTTTGACGGGGGATATACCCGAGACTAGCATAGACAACATTCCTCGTCAGCTTCAGCGCTATGTGATTGGAGTCCCAGGACCTTTTAGGAGGTTCCTTTGTAAGGTGGCTTGTGCAGTGGTTTCATATCGAGATCATCACCAGTGATGGGATGATGCTTATGTAGTCACATGTGACATTTTACTTTTTTGTACTTATCATTTTTGCCGATAATAAGGTGTTTTTCAACCTATGATCGAAGACGATGTATTTTTTGACACACTTATATATATATATGATATCGTTATTACTGGATCATCTTGTTAAACATGTTATGAAATGCTTTTAAATTTACTTGTATGATTATCGCACATGTCTACTTAACACTAGAGAAGCAATTGCATCTGCTAATGTATTTAAAGATCTTGGAATATGCTGATATTCAATGTAATCAAATTCACGTTCCAAGAGACGCACTCTCAAAAATAATCTTAATAAAACTGGATTTCTAATGGCGTATACTCTATTAAGCTGTAATACAACGATTTCAGAATCCAACCTTCACTATCAAACTCCGAATCCCGAATGAAATAGATTCAGATAATAACTCCACCACTGCACTATATTCTGCAATGTTGTTCGTTGTTTGACCGAGGCTTACCCCATGCATAGATACTAACTCGTCAGAGGGCAAATAGATAACCCAAGCTGCAGAAGAAATGTTCCGTGTACTACGACAAGCGCCATCAGCGTAACCAATAAATGTTTGAAGAGGCGTCGACATCTGCGACAGCAAATGTAAAACCAAGATAAGTAGGGATAACGACGAAAACTCAATTTCTAAGCTAAGCACACTTTAATCTAAAACACACTAGCTAAAAGAAGAACTAACCTAACTAACGAATCTTCACACTCGATTTTAAGCATAATATCTCTTCAGGTAAAGACCATTTCTAGGTTTACCTAAAGAGACCCCGTTAATGTCTACTAACTCATATGCCCCTTTCACTAGCTTTCGCTTGACAACAAAAGGACCATGCCACATAGGCACGAATTTTCCAGCGCCCAACTTATCATTCTCTTGATCGTACAAGAGGAATAAATCTCCTTCCGAAAAATTTCGAGGGGTTACATTTCGATCATACTGAGCCTTAATACGTTTGGCATGAGATTCGACCGCTAATGCAGCATCACGGCGATTCTCATCTAGCTGAGCTAAGTATAATAAACGTCTTTCCTCGTCGGAAGTCGCTGGAAGTAATTCGATGGCCATTCGTAATGACGGGATTTCGCATTCAATAGGTAGCACGGCTTCCAAACCATAAACTAGTTGGAAAGGAGTGAACCCTGTTGATGTTTTGACTAAGGTTCGGTATGCCCACAACGCTGAAAATAACATGTTGTGCCAGTTCGACCGATGAATCCCAATGATCCATCGGATCATGATGACTAAGACTTTGTTGATGGCTTCAACCAAACCATTAGCTTGCGGATAATAAGGAGTTGAACTGTCATGGCGCAAGCCAAGATGGTTTGTAAGTTCTGTCATCATAACGTTTCGAAAATGACGCCCATGGTTAGTAATAATCACTTGTGGAACACCAAACCTAGCAATTATATGATTGAATATGAAAATTGCAGTTGTTTTTCTGTCTGCCTCAAATGTAGGCATCGCCTCGGCCCACTTAGTAAAATAATCCACCGTAAGGATAATGTACGCATGCCCCTTGGCCGAGTGAGGGTTACATGTAATATAATCGATACCCCATTTTGAAAAAGGACCAACAACAATTATAGGGTGAAGAGGAGCACGTGGAGCGCGCATCTTTCGGTCAAAAATTTGACAATTGTGACATTTTTGGACCGCAGTAATAGAGTCTTTAAACAAATACGACCATAAATAGCCAACGCGCAATATCTTTTGGGCAGTGGCATACCCAGACATATGACCGCCACATGCTCCAGAGTGACAGTCATTTAAAACCCTCTCGACTTCCTCATGAGTGAGATAATGTCGAAAAATAGAGTCTGCCCCCAGGCGATAAAGAGTATCTCGAATAATTTTGTATTGCTGGGATTGGAATCGAACTTTTCGACGGTCGGATCGTGAAAGATCGAGCCGAAAGGTTTGGGTTTGGAGATAAGTGATGATATCTCCATACCACAAATCTAAAGTGCTGATCAGAAACAAGGATTCGTCCGCAATGGGCTCCTCCGCCACAGTCTCTGAATCAACACGGGGAAAGTTACACATAAGTTCCGCAAAGACTAAATATTTCTTTGACTTGGATTTTTCAAATTCCAAATCAAACTCCTACAAGATGACAATCCATTTGGAGTACTTACCCCCCAACAGTTGTTTAGTCAAAATGTAGATCATGGGGTTGCAATTAGAAATAACTGTAGTCTTGCGTAACCAAATATAATGACGAAATCTTTGGACAGCTTGAACAGCTGCCAAGGCCAATTTCTCCACATGTGAATATTTTAACTCGGTGGGATTCAATGTGCGACTAATATAATATATCACATGTTCCATTCCGAATTCATCCTCCTGAACTAATACCATCCCAATGGTGGAATAGGAGGTAGCGAGATACAAGTAGTAATCCTGATTGTAGTTGGGAGGATGCAACAGCGGCGCATGGGTTAACGCATGTTTTAACGCATCAAAGGATTTCTGAGCTATCTCATCCCAAAAGAATGAAGCACTTTGTTTCAACAATCGGGTAAAACCCTTTGTAATCTCGGCGTAGTTAGGGATAAATCGACGTAAAAAGTTTGCTTTCCCTTGCAAACTTTGGAGTTGGCGTAGACTCGAAGGAGGAGGCAATTTGATGATAGCTTTGACCTTCGAAGGATCGACACGAATGCCGGCTTTTGAAACCACAAATCCCAGTAATCGACTTGTTTCGATGCAAAACACGCACTTGTGGGGATTCAACCGAATTCGATAATGCCTACACCTCATGAAGATTGCTCGTAAATGGACAAGGTGATCAGCTCGATGTAAAGAATGAGCAGGCAAATCATCGAGATAAGGTTTCACAATGTGTTTTATATCATGAAACGCGTAAGACATAGCCCTTTGAAAAGTTGCGCCGACGTTCTTAAGACCAAAAGGTAATTTGCAATAAGAAAATGTTCCCCATGGACAAATGAATGCTATTTTTGGTTGATCGGCAGGGAGAATATTGATTTGATTGTAGCCCGAAAAGCCATCCATAAAGGAGAAAATTTCACTACCGGAACAATTATTAATAATTTGATCAATATAGGGTGTAGGATAATTGTCTTTTGGACATGCTCGATTAATATCCCTATAGTCAATACAGATTCTTATTGTCCCTTGCTTTTTATTCACAGGAACAATATTCAATACCCAATCCGTTAACGGGATCGGATAAATGACCCTGTTTCAACAGTTTTTCAACTCCTCTTTATTGCAATAGATTTCCGAGGGTGAATTTGACGCAAACGTTGCCGAACGGGTTTAGCTTCCGGTAGGTTTTGATTTCATGAATTATGATTGCTGGATCGATTCCTGGCATTTCCTCATAGGACCAGGCAAACACGTCGTGGAACTCTTGAAATAGGGCCTTGTATGTTTTGA
Organism: Pinus taeda; assembly: GCA_000404065.3. Taxonomy (NCBI): domain Eukaryota; kingdom Viridiplantae; phylum Streptophyta; class Pinopsida; order Pinales; family Pinaceae; genus Pinus; species Pinus taeda. The sequence goes on along the minus strand of APFE030334611.1, from coordinate 111,067 downwards.
TTTCATCATCTGTACAAGAGGCACCTATATGAACGTTTTCAATTATTCCAGGTTTAACTGAAATGTCAAGGGGAATGGTTTTAGAAATATTTCCCAAATTTGACTCAGAGTCAGGATGTTGAATTGGATTCTGAGCGTCCTTAACATAGTCAGTTGTAAAAATGGATGAAAAATTGTTTTCAAAACGATCGGTCTCGGGTGAGAACGAAGATCTGTGATGTAGATCTTCCCATGGTAGCTGATCAACACATAGGATTTCACAAATTTACTCGTCTGGCTGAACAAGTTCGGAAAACAGTTCTAATTCCAAGGTTGATGTTGAAAATGAGTCTTCATGGACTTCGTTCATTAAGTCGGTTTGGGTTGATATTGGGTTGGAAAGTGACTGCACAGTCTGGTATGAAAATTCATACGGACTCAAAGGCATAAGAGTACCAAATGAGTCTAACTCAGTTTCAGAAGGAATGATCCAAGGATCATCATTAATGATAGTTCCTGATGAAATCATATGAATTGTCGCAGTAGAAGACGATGCGTTGATAGGAGGGTAAGGAAAAGTGCCCAGTAAACCAGAATCTTTAACTAACCCTACACCAACATCCCTATAAGGGATTGTCTCTTTGCCAACGTGCTAAATACTCTCAGCAGAGGCTGGATCGGATGAAAAGTATGAAAATTGGTCTATAGTTACAATCTTTCCATTATGAGGAAACTTGATGAGCCGAAAGACCGATGAGACAACAACTGTCATAGCATAAGACCAACTACGACCCAAGAGAAGGTTGTAATCTAGAGGGGCATCAACCACTTCCACATCTAGACTAACAATTTTTCCTTCAACCCCTATTGGTAGATCCTGTAAAATGCTGAACAGATGGAACCCATGGCCATCAAAGGCCTTAAGAATTGTCGGGGATTGGTTGAGTGAAGGAGAACCAAGCGATCTCCAACACTGTATCGACATAATGCACGTGGAGGCTCCCTCGTCAATCACAGTCCACTGAACAGGTTTGTTTTTTACTATCACTAGAATCTAGACAACCATTTGATGAGGGAGACGCGGTGCACTATTTTCTAGATCAAAGATTATTAGGTTTGGGTCCTGAATGTCAACAGCTCCTATAGCCAAAAGAAGTAATTTGCGTTGTGCTGGGCATGATTGTAGCACTTCCAATGCCGACATTGCTGAGGGTGAAATAGCTAAATCCTCAACAATGTTGTAATTCTAAGCTGCTCTCGCATGTGGATTGAAAGCAGATCTCCGAAGTACACTCTTAGTGGGTGGTTTGATTACTATGTCCGGGTTAGGTTTCTCGATCTGTAGCGGATCGGAACTGGGAGCTGAGGTTGATGGATTGGATTGAGAAGATTCTGCTTCTTTTCCATCAACAGGAATTTTACTACCATAATCTTGCGATCGAGTCACAATTCGTACATGAGACATCATCAAGATGGGCTCTTCGTTGGCACTAGAGGATGAACCGATGATCTTGCTATCTTGAGCGGGAAAAGGATCCTTCAAGACAACAGGAGTTTGGGAACCATTGACGATTTTTGCAACCTTCGCCCGATGAGGGCAGTCTCTCGTACAATGGTCTTCATCACAAATGAAACAGGGATAACGAGGTTTGCGCTTTTCTTCAGAAGGTTCCGCTTTTTCAGGTTTCTCCTTTGGATTTTTCTCTTTATCTTTCTTCTTCTTCCCTTTCTTTTTACCACCATTTTTAGGTTTGGCTGTAGAAGATTCTACAACGTGAATATCGGCAGAAAGTTCCAGGGAAGATTCTCCTGTCGGGGAATCTGGCAAAGTTATTATCGGAGAAGAATTCTTAGAAGATTTCTTCTTACTTTTAGTATTCACCATGTCAATCATACCATCAGCGGCATGAGATCCCGAAGGAGCAGCAACAATTTGATTTTGACTAGGTAGGTTGGGGATGTTCTCGTGTAAAGTACCCGACTGGGTGTAAACCAAGTCAAGGTACTGGGCCTGAGCAATGACTTGCTCTTCAGTAACTACTCCGGCTTTAGCTACATCTTCAGTGATCTTAGGCAACAAGGATTTTACGAACCACTCAGCTAAGATTTTATCTGGAATATAAACCTTCACTAAACGTCGTCGACGTCTCCATTCATGGATATGATCGGAGATGTGAGTGGACGTCGACTGCTTTAATGAAGTTAATAACTCCATGCCGTTGTCGTATCTGACTGGCAACTGAAAATGAGTTAAAAATGAGGTAGCTAACTGACTAAAATCATAAAAAGTGGCTCACAGTAGTTTGATATACCATTTGGCCGCAAGACCAACTAGAGTGCGTTGAAACAAACGTAAACGAATAGAATCATAAAAAATGGAGTTGGATGCACACCAGAGGTGATAAGTCATCACATGATTAGACGGATCCTCTCCAGGTTTACCTTCAAACTTTGGAATGTCACTGGACAACTTATGCAGTATTGGCGGTCAATACGGAAGATAATTGATTGGATCATTCGTAAGGCGCGTCAAGTCAGGTAAATCCAAAGTTGCAATGAATGGTAACTGACGATTAGGGTCTCTGAAACTTGGGGTCTACAAACCAGCCCCAGGAGGAGGATATCCAAGATAACTCAGAATGGGAATCGCATTCGGGATATTTTGTCCTCCTGGAAAACCAAGGTTAACCGGACCATACTGGGGTTGCAAAGGTTGTTGATATGTATACCCAGGGTACGGTTGATACTGATAGGTTGGTTGCTGCGCAGCAGGACCATATTGAGGTTGATACTGTCCCTGGTATGGAGGTTGAATGAATTGAGGTTGAGAAGTAACAACCGTACTTCCTACAGGCATCTGGACCGTAGATCCAGACTGAGGTAAAGAGGTCTGAGGAGCAGATACAGGAACAGTAGAAACCGGAGCTACTGATACTCCAGAAGAAGGTGGGGTAGATGGAGAAGATGTTGCAGTATTTCCAACAGATGTTTGAGGCAGAGTACGAGGTGTACTAGGCCTAGCCTGAGAAACTACAGAAGGTGCAGAAGTTTGAGCCGTAGACTGGACGGGTTGCTGAGAAGGACCAGCGACCTGTCCAGGTTGGGATGACGACTGCACATTTGGTTGCAAGACCTGCTGATTTTGAGATGGATCCCACACCAAATTCGTTCCGGGGTATTGACCTTGAGGATACTGAGGACCATAACCGATTTGAGGGTAAGATTGATAATACGGTTGACAAGAAGGCGATTGGTAACCTTGAGGTGGGTACTGACCTTGGGGTTGATAACCCTGAGGCACGTACTGATACTAGGGTTGACCTTGAGGTACGTACGGATATTGATTTTGGGGTGCATACTGATATTGAGGTTGACCTTGGGGTACATATTGGTACTGAGGTTGACCTTGGGGTACATACTGAGTCTGGGGTTGACCTTGAGGAATGTAGTGTCTCGTAGGTATGTACTTTCCTTGAGGTTGGCCCCCAGGCGCAAATTGAGTACCTTGAGGTTGCCCCCTAGGCATATATTGAGTACCCTGAGGTTGCCCCCCATGCGCATATTGAGTACCTTGAGGTTGCCCCCCAGTCGGTAACTGACTGCCTTGAGGTTGACCTGACATCATCAGAATTTCTTCTGCACTCAACTGTTTAGGACCACTACTTCCAGTTAACAAATTTTGTTCGATAGGACGAGGAGACGCTCCTGAAAAAGTACCATAAATGGACTGATACCCAACAGGAATAGAAGGACTGCCGTATAAATAGGCTTCCGGAGATTGGGAATACATGGATGACGGACTAGACATATTCAATGCAAGAAAATGACCTCTAGGTGAAGGGTGATAAAAAATGCGAGGTGGTGTAAAACTGAGTCCCGGATTTTCTAAAAGATTGTTCAAAGAACAGTACCAATCAGTACTCCTAGGCGGACTATAAAAAATCGATTCACGCTCCCTAAACTCTAAAATAGGTCGATTATCAGGAAAAGGGAAGCTTTCTTCAATATCCGCAATAGCAAGTTCTTCGATCGTTATGAGTCCAGCGGGAAGATCTTGGGTAATTACGGTTTCTACCCTAGGAGAACTAGGATCACTAGGAGTCGGAGAAACAAACTCTGATACGGAAGTTGGAGCAACTTTAGATTCGGGTTCAGACACGTCAGGTTCCTCACCTATATCACTAGTAGACGCAATGCTACCAATAACCTCTGAAATTACTACGGGTTGAGAATCAGAATATTCTACCAAAGAAGGTTCTCCTTCTTCAGGTGATCGATTTCTACCGCTACTGGGAGATACGAGAACTCTCAAGCCTTAAATGTAACTTGGTATTTCTTCAGGAGGTTGACCCCGAAGTCTACGAGAAGTCCTCAGTAAATCAGCCACATTAACAAACTCAGGGGATTCACCCCGAAATCTACGGGAATGTCTCGGTAATTCAGCCACAGTTAAAAACTTTTAACTACTTCACACGCAAACAAAGTAAAATCTCAATGAAATCACCTAAAGTCTCTAAAGAACCAAAAAAATTTGAAGCACACGCCTAAAGAATCTAAGAGATCAAACACACACAAACAATAACTTTCCAGACCGAAAACACTAGTTGGTGATGAAATCCAACGTCGCGGAGTTCGATACAGAAATAGCGGTTGGAACAGTTACCCCGGCAACCTGCTTAATGAATAGACTGGACCAAGATTCTCCACTTAACTATCTCGAGTGAAGAGAACCCCCCAGAAAATCCAAGTGAGTCTAGTCAACGTCTGCTCCAGGTACAGTGGGATCTTCCCGCCACCGTCACCTTAGGAAGAATCCTAGAGAATATGGACACTAAGGTTACCAACATAAACAAATACACCTGGGGGAACTGTCTACGATCTGATACGCATGCAAGGGTAGAGTAGCAAGCTCAATCCCCTTGAAGGCTCCTCGAAATAAACTGAGGTTTACCAACAAGTGACCCCAGGCTCCTCGACAATAATCCGAGGTTTACCGTTTGTAAT
>APFE030334611.1:51947-103845 GCA_000404065.3 Pinus taeda | reverse complement strand
GAACCACTTGGAGCGAACAATCCACGTAACAAATGCTTCTAGAAAACTCTAGAATTAACCCAAGATGAGTTTTTTAAGGTAAAGATTGTGCCTTTTGACTTTTACAGGGGTACGCAACCTCCCCTTTACATACAGAGCATATAAGTACGTAGATAACTTGAACAAAAGGTGCGGGCTCGCAAGCAGAAGTAAGAGAAAGTGCGGAACCAGAGTTACATTGCTTTTTTGATGTCTTTCTCTCATTTTTCAAGCTTGTTTTGAAGAGCTGAGGTTTAAGACTTGCTTAGGAAGCTGGTATAGGTAATGATAGGCCTACACCCACTGCAAATAATCAAGGTGATGATATTTTTGCGTAACAATATTTTTTTGAAATCACCAACATATTACCTTTGGCACAAAAGTGTGCTGGAGCCAAAGGATTTGATACCATACAAACATCACTAGTAAAGAGCTCGGAGAATCTAGATTCTACTTCCTGCAACGGAGGAAGAAAATATGAACGATGGTGTAAGTCTTCCCAAGGTTGACCTACACCCATCTTTACTTCTAGGATTTCTTCTTCAGAAGGTAAAACCGTATCCAAGCAGTCCATGGTGGAGGTAGAATCAAGGGTCCAGGCTGGGGCCACATCACCATCTAGCTCCTCCTCCGAGAAAGGAGTAGAGTGGTTGTCTGCAGAGTTGACAATAGACTGATATCTAAGCTCTACTGCAGACATAGGGAATGCCATTCCACTGACTTGTCCTTCAGCTAATGTGGTCGTAGGTGAAGGCAAGGTACAAGGGTCTGAAAAATAATGAGTTCAGAATAACTCTTCTCGACGAGGCTCCTTAGATGATGAAACGACATTGATTCTAGTGATAGGAGAGGGAAAATCAAAGGTACCCATCAATGAAGAATACATCCCAACTCCTATATTCTCAATAGGTGGACGAGGGTTGTCCACTAAAGGAACAGTAGAGTCGGAAGTTACTTGAGGATCGACTGGACAATAATCCAATTGATCAACCTTAACAATTTTCCCTTCATGAGGAAAGCAAATGACACGAAACAGAGATGAAACAACAACGTCCATTCCGTATACCCAGTTCCTTCCTAAGACGACATTGTAGTCTAGGTTAGCATCAATGACTTCTACTTCGATATTGACGATGTTCCCCCCAACCCATATGGGAAAGGTCGGGATAAACTGATGCAGCTTATGAGAATGCCCATCAAATGCAATCAGGAGGGTAGGTGAAGAAATAGCCGAAGGCGATCCAATGGCCGTCTAGCATGACATCGACATGACGCACATGGAAGCTCCTTCATCAATAACAGTACGAATTTTTTTTATTTTCTGGTACTTAGACTTTATTTGAAAAGCCATATGATGAGGGGGTCACTTTTTGACATTTAACATGTCAAAAGTGAGCACTAAAGAGTTCGTTGGATCAACTACCCCAATCACCGAAAGTAAAGCACTTCGTTGAGCTAGACACGACTAGAGAACCTCTAAAGCAGACATAGTGCCAAGATTTGAACTCGCGCCAGCAAGTAGTTGTTGCCCTTGGGGAAAAGGGTTGGTTAACACAGCTTGAAAACTAGAATTCTACCCTAACAAGTGTTAAGCATCTTGAATCTTTGGGCAGAGATGAGTTAAATGGTCTCCACTGCATAACTTGCACGGAAACTAACTTTCTTTCTGGACTCATTTCTACCACCATCAGCATTATTTCCAGATTTATTTGTGTCAGCCTTCCCATCTTGACTCTTTTTATTACCTCGTCCTTTCTTTTTCCCATTGGGATTTTGATTTCCCTTGGGGTTGGCAGATTGGACGGCATTAACTGAAGATGGTTGGGGAGACGAAGGGTTAGACAATGTGACCTGGTTGTTAGAAGCCGTTTGTAAAGACAACTATCGAAATTGGTTTAACAAGTTCACTGCATTTGTGTCTACGGATCCAACGATACCATCTGCATGGGGACCTGGCTTCGACTTGGCTATATCAAACTTAGTCCTAGGAGCATCTAGCAATATTTTCTGTAGAATCCTAGGCTGAGAATAAATCAATTCTAACTATTGGGCCCTGATTAGCTTGAATAAACCCAAACTAGGAACAACAATATTGTTGTCCCCAGTGGAGTCGCCAATTCTATTAAGGGACAAATTCCCCTAGGGTCTTGGGTTGATACCCTAGCAGATTGGAGGTTATTTATAAAGAAAAACACACATTCCACACAGACATGATGCTAATATAAAAAAACTCTACGATGAGAGGTGCACCTGGGGGTCCTTCGTTTGGGAAGATCCAGCCAGGGTCCAAACCCTCTTTGAGTCTTTTTTAGTCCTTCAACCTGCAAAACAATCAATTCAAGAGAGCACAACAGTATGTGGACTAAACATCATAAAGAAATCATCTTCATATCATATTGAAAGGTAGTTAGTTATACAGTTAAGACAACCATTCATATGTGAATCACAACATTGATATCATAAACATGAAGATTTATATCAGGAACAAGACAAGTGTTTCTTTTATTATAGATAACTAAAGTACAGAAAGGAATGATTTCACCTGAGTCGTCCTTTCGCAGGCTCCAAGCAAAACCATCCACTGGATTCGTCCAGTCTCAAGCCTTCAACAAACACCTTCCATGACTTACTCCAAGATATATCAAGTAGTAGAAAGACATAATAACGCAAGGAAACAAGGGTTTCCTGATAATGGGGGAGATGCTAGAAGCACAAGGATCTTCAGACCTGGTCAGGGATAATCTCAGTAGAGTGATCTTTCTCTCTATTCCCTCCTCTCTTAAGCCTTCCCATTGAAGCCTTTTATACTTCTCCCAAAGTAGTTTTTTAGTTGGGAATTCGTTGGGAACAGTTGGGCCACGGGCACTAATAGGTAATCAATAGGGGAAACCCATGATCTCCACCCGAAATTGAGATTTAATTTTTTTAAGTGTTTTAAGATATATACGTGGGAAAGGTATACACAAACCTGCGTACACATGTGTTTAGCTCAAGGCAATGTCGCGTATACAGAGTAAAACACTATTTTCTAAATTTTGGACTAGTTCTAGAAGGAGGGGTTGCCCTAGGTCATGACTACAACATTACAAACATCAAGAGTGAGATTTGGAGCTATAACAGAGGGGGACTAGGAAGAGGTCGTGGACAATTGATATGTTACAATTGTAGAGGGCCAGGGAATTATGCCTGCAATTGTACGAATCCAATGTGACCATCATTCTTGTAGTGTACATTTTTTTATTATGAGACGAAGGATTATCCCACACTGATAGCGAGGTTACGTGATAAAGGAGCACTCCAACCTCCCCCGACTCAGAACCTACAAATGATGAGGTCTGAGCCACGTGTGGAAGACCCTAATGTAAATATCGTGCTCTGAAGTGGAATTATGACAAGAGATGACAAAGGAAAACAACCTAAAGAAAGTACCTGGGTTCACAAGGCTCCAACAAAGGAACCCGAATTTGATTTGGAGCGCGTTAAGGAGATCTTCATGAAAGCTAAGAGGAGCTTCGATGATGCCTCCACTTTAGGAAGTAAAGATAGACTTGAGCTGGAAGTAAAGACAAACTGGAGACATGCACGAAGTTGTTGCATGGCTTGTTGCATGGCAGCAAGGCTATAAAGGGGTTGCAAGAGCTCATAACTAGATGCGCTGAGACCGTGCCATGAGAACCGCGCATAGTCTGGAAGCTCGGGAAGCATACGACACAACAGGAAGGGGAATGAGATTGACTGCGCAGATTGGGGAATATGAGATGGACCAAGTGATTCTGGATCTAGGGTCAGATGCAAACGTCCTGCCAAAATAGACATGGGAACGCATGGACAGGCCTGCGTTGCAATGATTTCCTATCCAAATGCAAATGGTGAACCATAAAAAGATCCTACCTATGGGGATATTGCAGAGAATCATGGTAGATATTGAAGGAGAAAGCACGCTAAAAAATTTCAAAGTAATAGAGATTGTTCATGACAACAATCCCTACCCCGCGCTCTTGGGAATAGATTGGGACACTAACATGAATGGAGTGATAAATCTAAAGAATCACAAGATTATCTTGGACAAAACGTCTCTGCGTGTAGTGGTACCTTTAGACCCTGCAGAAGGATTGTGCTACATGGATCCAGTGTGCGACAGCGACAGTGACAACGATCTAGACTGCATCTACAAAATAACCACATGGGAGAAAGACTGGGTAAATCCAACCACGGACTGCTGAATCTAATGGGAGTGCGAAAGCTCCTGCACATCAGATTTTGACGAGGAGATAGAACGATGGCTGAACTAGTTACATGAGGTAACCACGTTCAATTGTAACATTATGACAATATCATTGCAATACGTAGCAACAGAGGTAAGGTATCTGCCTACGTATGATGGGTTAAGCGAGGTGGATGACGTCCTGAAAAAATTTGAAAGAGAAGCACTGGAACAACAACGCTTCAATGCTCTGAAATGGGTACTGTGAGCTACACCCACAAGATGGTGGGGTATGCACCAAAGAAGTTTTGAGGACTAGTGTGAATGCAGAAGGATGATGCACATGCAGTTTGGGAAGCCTCAGATGCAGTTAAAAGACAAGTATGATGAATAGGATGATCCATGCGCACACCTCACAAAATGGACAAAGGCCTATGGGAAGAGCCACAACCTGAGTGGGTGCACCTGTTCTGTCATACCCTGGATATTATACCCATGAACTGGTATATAGAGATGGAGCTCTGCCATGGAACAAATGAATGGGATATCTTATGTGAAGGATTCAAAATAACCTTCACGTTTGAGGATTGTTTCTGGGATATTGTTGATGATGTGCTACAAGTAGTAAAAGCAGCTATCTTTAAAATACCCCAGGAACCAATGGAAGTACTTAAGCCATTGGACTGTTACAACATAAATATTGAGGAAGACGACAAAGACCCACGAAAAGTTAACATTCCAGAAACTGAGGGCTATCATGAGGTTCAAGGGCCATTGATTGAAGACCCTGACATAACCACGTTGGTAAAGACAAAGTAGGTAAAAATTGGTACAAAGGCGAACCGAAGTATGCAACGCTCGACAACTATTGGGATGACGCGATGGTGGAAAAGGTCGATGAGTTACTCTGTGAGTACCAGGACTTATTTCCAGCTAAGATCATAGACTTAAAGGGGATCGTTGGCAATTTAGGGATGATGAAGATCACCATAAAACCCAACACAAAGCTAGTTAAGCAGAGGCCTTACTGCTTTAATCCGAAGTACAGGAAAAAGGTTCGCATAGAACTAAACAAAATGCTCGCAGCCATAATCATTAAGCTGGTGGAAGAATCTAACTAGGTATGTCATCTGGTAGTGCAAGAGAAGAAGCAAAAGGGCGAGATAAGAATATGCATGGATATTAAGAAATTGAATGATGCCTGTGTGCATGACCCATTCCCGACTCCATTCACAGATGAAGTATTAGAAAATGTCGGTGGGCAAGAAGCATATTCTTTTACTGATGGTTTCTCAGGATACCACCAGATCAAAATCACACCAGAAGATAGGAGCAAGACCAGCTTTGTGACTGAGTGGGGCTACTTTAAATACACCATTATGCCATTTGGATTGAAGAACGCGTCGACCATCTTTTCACACATAGTTATTGTAGCATTCAAATATTATATCCACAAATTCCTAGAGGTCTATCTGGATGATTGGATTGTATTTGGATTGTTTATGCACCATGTAGCAAGCTTACGTTTGATGTTGGATACTTTCCGATGACACCAAATCGCACTGAACCTCAAAAAGTGTATGTTCCTCATTCCCTTTGGGAACCTGTTAGGACATGTGGTCTCTAAACAGGGACTAATGGTAGACCCCGCAAAGACTGCAATCATTCTTAACTTGGAAGCACTGCGAAGTGTTAAACAACTGCATACTACCTTGGTCCATATGGGGTACTACAGGAAGTTCATCAAAAGCTATGCTCAGATCACCATGCCAATTGAGAAACTGATAAAAAAGGATGTCACATTCTGCTGGAATGATGACTGCATGAAGAGCCTCGATGTACTAAAAGAGAAATTGGCCTCCACACGAATCTTGATCTTCCCTAGATGGGATGTTGAGTTTCATGTCCATGTTGACACGTTATGTATAACACTGGGAGAAGTGCTCAAATAGGAGGGTGGAGAGGGCTTGGATCACCCTATCGCGTTCACAAGTCAAAAATTGTCTAAAGCAAAAAATTAATATTCCACAACTGAATGCAAGGGGTTGGCTATGGTGTACGTGCTCTAGAAATATCAACACTATTTACTAGGAGGACATTTCAAGATGTATACAAACCATTCCGCATTAAAATACTTTGTCAATAAGCCTGTGTTGTGGGGGCTTATATGTCAGTGGCTATTATTGTTCCAAGAATATGATTTTGAGGTCGTTGTAAAGCCTAGACACCTAAACGCAGGACCAAATCACTTGTCGCGAATTAAGACGGGCAAGGAACCTACTAATTTGGAGGAAGGATTACCTAATTGTTATAGACATATTTGGGCACCCAATCTTATATGTTGATAAACCAAGGGCTCTTTAACCCCTTAAATTGTTGTTTCATACCCTAAAGGATCATAGACAACTGATTACATCATTCCCCAATAGTTCCACCTGAAAAACCACTCAAAACTGGCCAAAACTGGACCATACTGACTACTCCACGATCAGGGTGTGATGCATACAAACTCCTACACTAGCCAGGTGTGATGCATACTGAAGAAGCCTTCTGTGGGGTGCAATCAGGGAGAATGGACAAATGTCTGAGACATTTTGCTAAGTGGATGCTCATGGAATCTTCTAGAAACTTCTCCTATGACACTTGCCTCTCTGAATTCACCCAGGGATGAGTAAGAGATCAAAGAAATATCCAAGTGGAACCAAGAACTACAAGTGGAATGACACTAATCAAAAACCCAGAGATTACTCACACCCTTGCAGACATCTATAAATGGATACCCCATCTAAGAGATCTGGGGGCTGGAATTTTGTAAATTGTAAGGAAGTGCTGATAGTTTGTCTTTGAGAAAGAGGCAATGTATTGTTGGGTGATCTTGCTTTTTATGAGGTGAAGAGGGCTTTGATGCTGGGAGGATGATGTTGGATCAAACAACTTGGTTGTAATTCTCCCTTCTATTTTAATAAATTTCTTTGAGTTTTCCTCCATACAATTGTTTACTTGTGAATCTTGTTATTTGTGAATACCATTGTATGTTCAATGTATTTCTAATTCTGCATTGTTTATGATATAATAGATGGAAATGCTTTGATGGTGTTTGGTTACTTTGTTTCTACAAGTATTCTCTAAGTAGGATAAGTAGGAGAGGAGTTGCAAGCTCTATCAAGGGGGAGAGAAATCAAGCAAGGAGTTAAGCAAAAGATCTAGGTTGGTCCCTTTGCTTCTCTCTTATCTATCATACATAGAGGAAATCGCAAATTGCTTTGATTGTTTGTTTCTAAGATAGATGCCAATCATAGTGGGACTAACAGATTGAAAAGACAGTAGTGTTCCTGGAAACAAAATGACGACTCCATTGGGGACTGAATAGTTTTTTTTTAGCGTGTTGATTGTTTACTTTATAAACTATAGACGGAGCCTAAAGTTAGCCAGATAGCCTTCGAACTACTCTTGCTCTGCAATTGCAAAGTAGACGAACGCTGCTTCAATCAATCTCTGGTTTAGTTTATGATTTAAACATTTGACTTACAAGCATTCTAGATGCCCTGTTGGTAGCTCAATAACCTCCTAAGATCATACCCCTGTACTTTGTTCTTTACTATTCATAATAGCTCAGCTTAACTCATTGAAATTAGCTGCAAATTTGAGCCAATCAGTTGCGCTCCCTGGCCCATTGCACTATCTATAACTGGAAGCCAGTATGCATTGCACCTCCTGAGTGTAGCAGGTGATATGAATCCCTATTTTTGTGAGGCACAGGTGTGATGACTGAGTAATCCTATTTCTCACTTTGAAATTTGGGTTTTTTGTCCTTGTTTTCAGCTCTATTTAGTTGTTTTGCTGCTTATGATCAGTATCTCATTGCTGAAGCCTCCGTGCTTTACATAGCTCAGCCTCCATTTATTAGGATTAGTAAATGTTTTTATGTATTTGTCCATCATTTATAGTCCTTCATCGAAAATTTTCTTAAATCGAACTGTCATTTTGGTGCAAAAAGTGTCGTAATTGTCATTTTGTGTCAAAAAGAAGAGTGTCGTAAAGTCTTCCTTCTCTAGATAGTCGATTGAACTTTTTGTCCTGCATTTGATTTGATTTTTTGGTATTTAAAGTGTCGAAAGCATCTCTTATTAGAAATTGAAAAGTGTTGTTTAGTCTTCCTTTTATTTTGAAAAAGAAATTGTCGAAATTTCGCTTTGAAGAAAATATTTCAGATCTATACTTAGTTTTCCTTTTTGGCATTCTTCACATTAAAGGGAATGAAAAACAAATACATGAATTTGCATTTGCATTTATACTATGTGTGAAAAATGATTTAGGAAAAGTGCATTTAGTGTGTGCTCTTTGCTCTTTGTTTGAAATAATTGTAATCTTCTTTCCTTAGTAGCTAGGATTTTCATTGCTAAAAATAAACAACGATTGTTTATCATTTTAGATTGCATATTTAGGAATTTTACATCCACATCATGCGATGAACCTTGAAATACAAACTTCTAAACAAGATCAATTCTAAAATAAATCTCAACGAAATTAACAACGCATTGGAACCCAACGCAACACATCTAGAGTTCTAGGCTAGAGACGTGTTCCGACGTCGTAAAATCTAGTAACTATCGTTTTCATCGAAGGTTGGGTGATTCCTCCTCTTTGATACGACAAGTGCTAGCACAGATTTGTGTTCCCCGTACCATCAAGTATATATTTGGAGACCACAATAGGATTATATCATTTATCCATAGGAAGCCGTGTTTGCCGCTCTATTGATTGTAATACACTGAACACAACATTCGGGAGGATTGACTGCCATACATAAGTCCTTGGTAATTTCTCTTTAGTTTACCACCAAGGAGTATATTGTAGTTTTGTGATTGGTTTGGTAATCCCTCTATCTAGATTTCCAAAGTAGTCACTTTCATTCCTTTTCGACTCCTTAAAAGAAAAGGTCCATCTGAGCTCTTATCACTTCAGGTTCATTAAAAATTGAAGGGGACTAGAGTCATCTTTAGCTTTTTCTCGACTCTTAAAAATTGAAAAAGCAAAGTTGTATCAAAGTGTCATTAAAATTTATTCAATTCGAAATAACATCCTTGTTCCTCATTGATCTTAGGTTGAGATAATGGAGTCCACCAATCAAGGAATACCTCTTGAAGGGAATCCTAGTCCATTTTCTTCTTGGGGAAATATTGGTGCTCCGTATATGGCCACATTGTCCCTTCCAAGAATCACAATTGGTCTACTGGTATGGATTTTCTCAACCTTTGTTGTTCAAAACACTGTGATTCCTCAGCAATCGAATAAGCAACCAGCTGATACTGAAATTGACCCTTCACCTTCTACTTTGTTTGTTTCTCCCTCCCCTTCTTCCTCTTCTCTTGGTGAAAATAGTGATACTAGTAACAAAGTAGATGAGAAGAAGAAGAAAGGGAAGGAGAAGAAGAATAAGAATTCAACTAAGCAAGGGGGCAACAAAGAATCATGTGGTGAAAATCTTCACATTAAATCTCCTAAATATCCTTGTGTAATTTGCAAAGGGAGCCATTTTCATCGAGATTTTCCTTGCGTTCTACGGATCTTGAGAGAATGGTCTCCCTATTCGCATTCTTTGGTGTCATCAACCTCTAGTGATCATGTTGACAGTACACCATCAACTAGTGAGAAGTTCCTGGATTATGTGAAGGGGACCATCACCTTCCCTGTTTTCCTTTTTTTTTATGAGGCCAAAAGATTCTTGTGTAACCGTCCTGCTTTACGCAACAACTTCCATCTGGATACAAGAAACTCACCTCAATTCCTTTATTAGTTGAAAATCTGACTAACATGACTCAATCATCGGTTGAAACACCTATTGTTGAAAGTGAATGTTCTGAGTCCATACCGGACTAAAGTCAGCAGTTCGAGATGGTTGTCAACCTAGTCTTGCCTTCAAAAGGTCTGCCTTCAGATGATATAATTTCCAAAGAGAATGAGAACAATACCATTCAAATTATTTTTGTTAATTCAGAGTCTAATGAGCTTGGGGGCAATCCACCCATTCCTTTACTACAGGAGGAAAATCCCCCAGTTCCTACTACTCAAGGGGTTTATTAAACAATTTATTCAGTACCCCGTCCAAGCAGTCTAATCAATTCTTTCGATTGGAATCGACTAGAAAATTCTCGTCTTCCTTCTAATGTACCATTCTGAATCATAGTACAATTCTACAAAATGATTTTGTCTAGCACTATCATAGATGAAGGGGCTTCAGTGAGTATCCTTTCCTCAATTTCTTGAAAAGCTCTCGGTTCACCATCGCTTATCCCTGTTACACAAAATTTGTCAGGCTTTAACAAAGGAACCAGTCGACTATTAGGGATCCTTTCGAAGTTGCCAATAACTTTGAAAAGGAAAATCATTCACTTGAACGTGATGGTAGTGCAAGGACCATTAGATTACAATCTACTCCTTGGACATGACTATGTTTATAGCATGGAAGCTATTGTTTCCACACTCTTTCAAGTGATCTGTTTCCCACATGAAGGAAAAATTGTCCAGCTTATAGACCAACTTTCATTTCTCAGTTCAAACACAGCTCCAAGTCAAACATCATCCCTAAATGGTCTCTTTGCATCAAGAGTGTCTCTTCAACCTTCATTCCATCCACCTGATTTCCAGGAGTAATTCGGTGAATGTAACAAAGCTTAGGGGGCATGCACCTTGGTCTGCTTCGGCAGACAAACCCAGCTGAAAAGATAGGTTTCCCTATAGGTTATGTGATTGGAAGTGTTATCTCACACCATTCACCTTTGTCTATTTGATGGAAAAATCCAAAGAAGTGTTCAGCTCCGCTGATAAAAAAACAATCTTGCTTAACTGCGGTAACTTCCACATGGTTACCTAGAAACTCTCCTTTTCTCGATGCCTGGGGGCATGCAAACCTTTTTATGCAAGCTAAAAATGACCAATTTCACTTTTTAGATTTTCATATTTTTTTAGCTTTTTAGTTTTTAGAAAAAAATTCTTAGGTTAGGTTATTGGTCTGATCCCCCATTCACCTTTGTCTGTGGTGAGCAAACAAAGCAAAGGAAGTGTTTGAACCGTTCCATGGATGAAACCTTCCTACCTAACCTCAATAGTTCCTTAGCTTTCTAGTTTTTTTTAGCTTTTTAATTTGGTCATTTATTGCTTACATAAAAAGAAAACTAAGCATATGTTATCCTAGAGTTCAAGCTCACTAAAAATGAACCTACCAATCAGGGACATATTTGACTACTGTAATGAGCAATGTTTCTGCAAGGTTCAAGCTCATAAGAAAATAAACCTGCCTATGAGCATATGTTCCCCCAGAGTTCAATCTCATTAAAAAATGAACCCAGCCTTCGATAAATAACCTTTGTGATTTCCATTACATCAACCTTTTGAGCCTTGGTTGTGTTCTTGTGGTCACCTCCATTCTTTTGGCCAATCATATGCTTCCACTTGATTGTTTACCTTTTTGAGGACCAGCTGCGATGAGTGGTCCTGTTAGGCACCCTCTTCACATCACCATGTTTTGAGAAGTTCCAAGCTTACCCAAAACCAATTGCTACACTAAAACACCACTCATTCCTCAAAAATGAGTCTCCTTTAAACTCTTTTTAGACTCGTTAAATATGAAAAGATTGTCGAGCTATTGGCCTTTCTAGCTTGTTAAAGTAAGGGGAAGCACCATCCCTCCTGTACATTTTAATATTTTTGGACCTGAGGGATTATCCCACAAAAAGATCGAGTGCTTGTCTTTTTCGGCTCACTAAAGTGATTGAAAAGTCATCCCTTGCATATTATTTTATACTTTTTTGGACTTAAGGGATTATGCTACGAAAAAGGACTGCTAGAATTTCCTTTTTTTCCCTTTCAAAACTCTCTAAACGTGAAAAGGACCGAGTTATCCTTGTCGTTAAACTCATTAAAGCAATAGCAATAAACTTGTCCACCTAGACAAGAACAAGTTTCATTATCGCTAGGCTCGCTAAAATATAGCGACAAGTTTGCCATAAGGGAAAATTATAGAACAAGCATATGTTTTCCTCCTCAAGCTTGACAAAAATAAAGAGGTACTGGTCAGCAATGACTGGGTAAAAAGGGAAGAAAAACTGAAGAATTTTGTTGGTAGCAGGTCGCTCTTCAACATGACACTTTCACTCTGTCACCATGATTGAGTCGGGTTGGGTTATTTCGTTCACCGGTCATATCACCATTGGTTCACTGTACCATCCATATTTTGGGGTTAAAGCTACCAATCCATATTAGTGTCGCCAATATGTTCAAGAGAAGTCATTTAGAGAATTCACCATCCAGTTAACGCCTCAACCACTACAATACCTTCACCCTTCATTTTTCATGAGCACCATTCCTAAACCTTGTATCATCAGATCGTTTTCACCTCTAGAAAATCATTTGCTTCATTTTGTGTCATAGATGTGGGATACATTAAGGCCCTCCTATGACGGATCACCTCTTGTCGACATCAGCTCATTATCCAAGAAGTTGACTTAGAAACACCCCTTTCAGTACTTTGAAGCTTGCATGCCTCAATGGCAAGTTTCTCACTTCCGGCGACAGGTTTACATCAATGGCCTTCGACCAAAAGATTTTGCATGGTGTTTGAAATTGGATCATATATTCACACCACGTGAATTGTGCTGCAATACCTTGAGGGTCATTATCATTATCGGTGATTCCTCTCGCGCTTGTTAGCAGCTTACATCATTGGCTGGTAATCATGTGATGTCTTTCCATGTTCGACTTCAGAACATCTTTTCACATGGATCGACTTGTACATCGGGCAAAGATTGAACGAGTTTGAAGACCCCAGATCTAGTTTCATCCATCTGGGCTGCGATATATTCAGGAATATAAAGACATCAAATGTACACAGAATCCACACAGATGATCATCCAAGCTAAGGGATGATGACTCTACATATAAATAATCACTAGTCTGCAACTGCAAACGATTATCTGTCCTATGTACATGAAAATGAATTTATCAAGCTAAGCATGGGAATACCCGCCTCGGCTAGATCATGAAAATAATATGATGATGATGTATTGTATTATATCTTATACATGTCACCATCCAGCTCGAATACCTTAGATCCTCATGATAAATCATTTCACCCAACATCAAAAGATTTATGACTTCATGCTTTAGGGGGCAACTCTTATAGACATATTTCGGCACCCAATCTTATATGTCAATAAACCAAGGGCTCTTTAACCTCTAAAAGTGTTTTTTCATACCCTAAAGGATCATAGTCAACTGATTACATCATTCCCTAGAAGTTCCACCTAAAAAACCACTCAGAACTAGCTAAAACTTGACCATACTGACTGCTCCACTATCAGGGTGCGATGCATACTAACTCCTACACTAGCCAGGTGTGATGCATACTAAAGAAGCCTTCTGTGGGGTGCGATGAGGGAGAATGGACAAATGTCTGAGACAAATTGCTAAGTGGATGCGCACGGAATCTTCTAGAAACTTCTCCTATGACACTTACCTCTCTGAATTCACCCAGTAATGAGTAAGAGATCAAATAAATATCCAAGTGGAACCAAGAAATACAAGTGGAATGACACTAATAGAAAACCCACATATGACTCACACCCTTGTAGACATCTATAAATGGATCCCTCATCTAAGAGATCTGGGGGCTGGAATTTTGTAATTTGTAAGGAAGTGTTGATATTTTTTCTTTGAGAAAGAGGCATTGTATTGTTGGGTGATCTTGATTTTCATGAGGTGAAGAGGGATTTGATGTTGGGAGGATGATGCTAGATTAGACAGCTGGGTTGTAATTCTCCCTTCTATTTTAATAAAGTTCTTTGAGTTTTCCTCCATACAATTGTGTACTTGTGAATCTCATTGTTGGTGAATGCCATTGTATGTTCAATGCATTTCTGATTCTGCATTATTTATGATATAATAGATCGAGATGCTTTGATGGTGTTTTGTTACTTTGTTTCTACAAGTATTCTCTAAGTATGAGAGGAGTTGCAAGCTCTATCAATGGGGAGAGAAAGCAAGCAAGGAGTCAAGCAGAAGATCCAAGTTGGTCCCTTTGCTTCTCTCTTATCTATCATACATAGAGGAAGTCGCAAATTACTTTGATTGTTTGTTTCTAAGATAGTTGTCAATCTTAGCGGGACTAGCATATCGAAAAGACATGAGTTTTCCTGGAAACATTGATGCACATTTCTTTGTCGTGCGCATTGCAGATGGACACTTTGAAAATATAATCCACTTTCTAACAACAGGAATTGCACCAAAGGAATACTCTATCCAGCAGAAGAAGGAACTGGTGGTACGCGCAACTGATTTTTCTGTCATCGTGGGGCACTTATACAAAATGGGTAATGATGAGGTACTGTGTAGGTACGTACCTGAATTTGAACGAAGTCATATCCTCGTGGAAGCGCATGGGGGCACTGTAGGAGGACACTATGCAGGATGAGTCACTGAACAAAAGATTCTTCACGCAGGGTTGTGTTGGCCAACCCTTCATCAAGATTCAAAAGCACATCATAAGGCTTGTGATATATGTCAAAGGACAGGTAAACCCTCATAGAGGGACGAGATGCCTTTGAATCCACAAATGACACTGCAGCCCTTCGAAAAATGGGCAATAGACTTTGTAGGACCTATCAAAACTTAGGGGAAAATGGGTGTGAGATACATTATCACTGCAACAAAGTACCTAACTCGTTGGGTAGAAGAACAACTGGTCAATGACTGCATGACCACCATGGCTATGAATTTTTTTTTTAACACATGTTGACTCGATTTGGATGCCCAAAAATCTTGATGAGTGATCGCAATACACATTTCTTGAATGGAACGATTATCACACTAATAAAAGAGTTTCAAGTGTACCATCAGAAAAGCACATTGTATCACCCACAAGCCAATGGGACAGTAGAAGCATTCAACAAAATATTGGAGACTACGCTAACCTAAGTCTGCAACACGTAGTGGAGCGATTTGGACCTGCGTGTTCCAGCAGTACTGTGGGTGTATAGGAAAACGTGCAAGAAACTGACAAGATAGATACCTTTCCAGTTGGTTTATGGTGTGGAAGATGTCATGCCAATGGAGTATATTGTGCCTAGTCTATGCATAATAGCTCTCACAGGTATGATGGGCCATGAAGCCTTGGAAGAAAGGCTCGCGCAGTTGGAAGGACTTCAAGAGGAATAATTCCTGGCTGACTTTCATCATCATGTTGTTTCGGGAATATTTAGTGTTCTTGGATAAACGCCTAACCCTCTCGGCTTAGTAGCAAGTCTAGAAACAACAGATAAGTAATCTATACCTTTTCTATAATCAATAGATAAAACAAGAGAGAAGAGAAACCTACTTGTAGGTTTCGCTAGCTCCTTGTCTCCCTTGACCGATCTTGCTGCTCCTTTCCATACTTAAGCCACTTGGAAGGTACCTGCACAAACACAGAAACAAAAACCCATCAAGGCAAACGATAATAATCTATTACTTATAAATAACATGGAATCGAGAACATGATATACATATGAAAGCATTAACATATAACACAAGCATAAGGAAAATATTTTGAAAAAATTATTAATAAGAGGAAGGATTACAACCCATATGTGCTTGATCTAGTGACACTCTTCCAATTCAATCCCTCTTCACCTCATGACAAGCAAGACACTTCAGCACTATTACAATACTTGCAATCAATTCTAGTCTCATATCACCAGCATCTCCCTAGAACTCAATATTTCCAGCCCCGGAGACACATTTGGTTCGAGAATATTTAGTGTTCTTGGACAAATGCCTAACCCTCTAGACTTAGTGGCGGGTCTAGAAAAAATAGACAAAGTAATATCTACCTTTTCTATAATCAACAGATAAAACAAGAGAGAAGAGAAACCTACTTGTAGTTTTCGCCAGCTCCTTGTCTCCCTTGACTGATCTTGCTGCTCCTTTCTGTACTTAAGCCACTTGGAAAGTACCTGCACAAACACAAAAACAAAAACCCATCAAGGCAAACAATAATGATCTATTTCTTATAAATAACATGGAATCGAGAACGTGATATACATATGAAAGAATTAACATATAACACAAGCATAAGGAAAAAGTTTTGAAAACTTTCTTGATAAGAGGAAGGATTACAACTCATATGTGCTTGATCTAGTGACACTCTTCCAATTCAATCCCTCTTCACCTCATGACAAGCAAGACACTTCAACACTATTACAGTACTTGCAATCAATTCTAATCTCATATCACCAGCATCTCCCTACAACTCAATATTTTCCAGCCCCTGATCTCTTAGATGAGTGATATTTTTATAGGTGAATGAAGGAGTTTATGCCATCAAGGGTGATAATGAATGTCTTTCTAAATTTAGAAATCAGTTCCATGGAAGAAGGGATAGGGGATTGATGTTTCCTAATTCCCTTCCTCATCCAAATGTGAACTCAAAGGAGTAGGTGGCATTTGAGAAACTTCTAGAGGCATCCAATGGATAAGGAATCTTCAAACCCTCACTAAAGTTCACTCAAATTCACATAGTGCAGGCCAAAGAGGAACCAAGTGTGCTGCATAGCTCCCTGTTAGTGTATGGTTTGCATTGTAGCGCACCCTAATGAAGGCCTACCTGAGTTGATCTTCTTAGAGGTAGTTTTTGGATGTTTTTAGTGATGGAACTTCTTGGAAAGTGAGGCATTCTGATGACTAACTTCTTTAGGGCATGTAACAACTGCACTACGGTTGATGGGCCCTAAAGTATTGATCTATGAGTTGGGGTTGATGTGCCCAAATGGATCTGTAAGAGTTGTCCCCTAAAGCATGAAGTCGTAAATATATATGTCGGGTGAAATGCTTTATCATGAGGAGAGGAGGTTTCGAAACGGAAGGTGACCTGCATCAATTACAATACATATATCATGATAATTTGATTTTTCTCATGAACTAGCTAAGGGAAGTCATACCCATGCTCAGCTTATAAACTTTCATTACATGTACAAATACAACCGTTTACAAATATAGACCCATGAATGGTTGACCATGAATCTAAGGCCCTTGTACATTTGATTTAGTACTCCTTAAAATATCGCAGCCCAGATGGATGAAACTAGATCCAGGGTCTTCAATCTCATTCAATCTTTTTCTCAAGTACAAGTCTAACCATGTGAATAGATGTTCTGAAGTCGAACATGGAAAGACATCATCTGATTACCATCCAATGATGTAAGTTGTTAACAGAAGTGAGAGGAATCACTGATAATGATGATGACCCTCAAGGTACTACAGTACATTTTGCATGGTGTGAATAAATGATTTGATGTCGAACACCATGCAAAGTCTTTTAGTTGAAGGCCACTGATGTCAACCTATCGTGGGAAGCAAGAAAATTGCCTTTGATGTATGCAAGCCTCAAGGTACTGAAGGGGTGTTTCTAAGTCAACTTCTTGGATGATGTGTTGATGTCATCAAGAAGTGGCTCATCACAGAAGGGCCTTTATGTATCCCACATCTACAACAAGAAATGAGGTAAATGATTTTAGAGATGAGAATCGACTGACGACACAAGGTTTAGGAATGGCGGTCATGAAAATGAAGGTTTACGGTATTGCAAAGGATGAAGTTTGAACTAAATGACTTCTCTTGAACATGTGAACAACACTAAGAAGAATTAGTAGCATTGACCCACAACAAAGTAATGGATGGTATGATAGACCAGCGGTGTGATAAAAATGAAACTGAATGACCCAACCCACATAGTCACGTTGATGAGGTGAAAGTGTCATGTTCAAGAGAGACTTGCTACCATAAAGTTTTCTCAACTTTTTCCCATTTTCCCCACTCATTACTAACCAATACCTCTTTATTTTTTATCAAGCTTGAGGAGGATAACATTTGCTTGTTGTATAATTTCACCCTTCGGGAAAATCCATCACTATTTGATGCTTTAACGAGTCTAGCCAAGGTGAAACTTGGCCTTGTCTAAATGGACAAGTTTTTCGCTATTTGATGTTTTTAACGAGTTTAACGACAAAGACAACTTGGTCCTTTTCATGCTGAGAGAGTTTCAAAAGGGACGAAAAGGAAATTCTATAAGTTATTTTTCGTCAAATAAACTCTCAAGTTCGAAAAAGCGTAAAATAATACAAGAGAGATATCGTTTCCAATCCTTTAACGAGCTGGAATAGACAAGCACTCGACAATCTTTTCATATTTAGAGAGTCTGAAAAGAGTTTAAAGAGGACTCTAAGGGGGTTCTTTTTCATTTTTAACAAAGCTCGAAAAAGAGACAAGAGTTTTCTTTGTGGTCAAAGATGTTCAGTTTACACTTGAGCTCGTCAAATTCTACTTTCAGCTGTTAAACCTGCTCAAAACACCATCAAAGAGGATTAAAAATACATGTCCATGGATAAAATGAATAAACACTAACATTTACTCGATTAATATGCAAGAAATAAACATAAAAACAATTTTTATTATTCATTTTCACCATTTCACTTTTACCCTTTGACTTTGGTGCTCTGGAGCAGTTTTTCACCTCAAAGTTCACTAGCTGCTTGTGGAGGATTCAGTGGACCATTTCTCGTGCCATTCGGACTAGGTAGGAGCTATTCCTGTTGTCTTCCTTTTATTCCATTTATTTTAATTTTTAAGCAAAAGAATTTGGCTTTTGAGGCCCCTAGGGTTTCATTTTTCACACTCTGGATCAGTGCACCCTTTCAATATCGAAAGGTATGCTACATTACATACACCTAGAAGGAAGTATATATTGCAGTGCACTGTCTCTAATGGAGGGGTGCGATGGGCGCAAAAACCGAATTTTGACAGTTTTTTTCTCCCAAATTTTCAACTATTTTTTACAAAAAATGGATCCTAATTTGTCTAATGGTTTCATTTAGACATTCATTGGATAAAAATGGTGATTATATGGAGAGAACGAGAGCATGAAGAACAATATATGATTGCCCTAAATAATCAGGGAACAGTTGATACCCTAAGGAATTGTGGGTTACTAAAGTATTCTTTATTATCCAGCATGAGGCAACAAATTTAACTTTTTCAGTACCTTGTTCGTTCTTGGGATCCTATTGATCAGGTTTTTCACATTAGGGGCAAAGTGATCCCCTTTACCATCGATGATATTTACTTTTTGACTAGACTATTGAGGCGTGGTGCCCCCATCTCATTATTAGGATTTACCAGAGGAGGTGAATCAGTGAGAGATTATATACGTCAGTTCTGCCGGGAAGGAGCTCAACCAAGCAAAGATAGAGAGTTCAACATTAGGGATGTTAGTGATTTACCATTGAGAACAATCCTTTTTACCCTTGCCAAACTAGCTGGTAGCGCAACTTTACACTTGGAAAATAGGTCATATATGTTGTATGCTTTAGAGTGTTTGGAGCCAAAAATGTTCAACTAGTGTGAGGCAGTTCTTTCATCCATGAGAGAACAACTGACCAAGGTAAAGAATGGAAAGAAAAAAAAAAATTGGTTATGGGTATATCTTGATTTATTTTTCCTTTGGGAGAATTCCACTCATGCAGCCACAACACATCTCACTAGGAGTACCTAGACCTAGAGACCCATGGATGCAGAGGTGGGTAGATCTTATGCATAGGCATGTTGGCTAGTCATTGATCTCGTTTACCTATGATTTCTTTGAGTGGTTTGACCGATAGGACATGACCTTTGCAGAATATCCATATTTAGGAATGGATTTCCGTGGTGATCCAGATCTATTGTTACCGCTTGGAGCACAATGGAATGCTATTGATAAATTGTTTGACCAAAGTGTTTTTTCTTTTTTAAAGTTTCTACTTTTTTTTGTGCTTTTTTATTATTGCCAAGACTAAACAAACATTTCTTATATGTATGCAGATGTTCAATCTATTCGACCTATCTGACGCCAACAAGAGGCAGGTGTTCTAGTACAGAGATTTGTTGGGAGAGCAGTTCTTCGAGACTTGGATTTAGCAGAGACATTAGTTGAGCTACAGGATCACATAAAGGGT
This sequence comes from Pinus taeda, assembly GCA_000404065.3. NCBI lineage: Eukaryota > Viridiplantae > Streptophyta > Pinopsida > Pinales > Pinaceae > Pinus > Pinus taeda. The sequence goes on along the minus strand of APFE030334611.1, from coordinate 83,604 downwards.
TTGAACCTAGGTATTCTAAATGTCCGAATCGAGGAGTTACCTATGCGATTGCAACGCCATACCATTGGCATGCCGAGTTGTTGGATGGGACTCTTGCGCATGATAGCACAGGTTGTGACATGTTATCATGAGCATCACTAGTCTACTTGGATATTTTTTGCATACATTTTTGAGTTTTTTGGATCAGATGACCAATTTTTGTCTTGGACCCCAATTGGGACAGATGATTATCCATCTTAGTAGCTTACCAACTTCTTAAGACATTTCTACATACTGTACTTGTGGTCGTTTATTGATTTCAGTCCTGTTTCATTGAAATTGAGTCGAAATTGTGACAAAATCGCCTTCAGAATTTCTTATTGCCATTAGCGCAGTCTAATGAAGGACACAGTGTCTCATAGTGCACTTCTCGCATAGGTTTAGTTCAATTCATCACACTGTCTCTAAATACTGCCTGCGCTAATCCCTTCAGGGTCAGTTTCCCATCTAGGAATTGAAAGTTTTTGCCAATTTTCTCTTATTTGAATGAGTTGCTAAATGTTAATGATGTTTTATCTGTGAAATTCGTTTTTCATCTCCTTAATTTGGCCCTAATTAGGGTAGGATTAATAAATGTTTCTCATGTATTTGCTTTATAATTTTCAATCTATAGTTGAAAGTTAGTTTTAATCGATTGATCTTTAGTGAAAGAAAGTGTCGTAAAATCGTCTTTTCCTTCGAAAGTTGAATTCTCGTCATAGATTCATTCATGAAAGATCAATTGGTTGATATGTGCATTTGATTACTTTTTTTTTGAAAGTGCCATAATTCCTCATTTCTTTGAAAACAAAAGTGTCGTAGAGTCTTCCTTTCCTTGAAAAGAAAATTTCGCAAAATCGTTATTTTTTATGAAAAGAGTTTGTTGATTGTTTGTGCATTAGTTTTCCTTTTTGAATCATTCACATTACGGAAAATTGAAAAGAAATACATGCATATTGCATTGAAAAGATTTTGTATGTGCTAGATGTAATAGAGTAAATAATTTGCATTTAGATTGTGCTCTTTTCTCTTTGATCAAAAGAAATCTAATTGATCTATCCCTAAGTAACTAGGATTTTCATTGTTAAAACTGAATGGAAAGAGTACTTATCATGATAGTTGCATTCCTAGGAATTTTAGAATACATCATGCAGTGAACTTGAAAGACAAATTCCTAAGCAAGATCAACTTAAAATAAACATCAATTTACCTAATGGAGCATTGTCATTAATGAAAAACATTTAGTAGTTCTAGGCTAGAGATGTGTTCTGTCATCATTAAACCAAGCAGTTGTCTCTAACTTGTCTACAATACATCCTGAGTGTGATACCTCATTCCATGTACATGAGTATATCGTAGCTCGTCCACATACCTTCAGGTATATAGGGCGGTGTTACAATACATAAAGTATATGGGAATGCTCTCACTATGAAGTTTTGCATTAGACAATGCTTATATGGACTAGGCCTCCACATACCTTTGGGTATATATGGGAAGACAACATTAGGTTGCTATCCATCCTTAAGTAACCAAGGCGGCCACCTTGCAAATGTGATACACCAAACGCAGCATGCAAGTAGATTGCCTTCCTGTACTTCTTGGTTCACCAGGAGGTATTCTGCAATTTACAGTTGTCTGGTAAACCTTTTGCCTAGCTATCCCTTTTTGTTTATTTAGTTTTGATAGCAAAATTAATTAGCAATCATGGAGGAACATCACCCCAAACCCCGTTTTTCACAGAGAACAACAAGCCAACTGCCTTTGCGTCCCGAAGAAACACCAATTTGGACAAAGCAGTCTCGTTTAACTGAGCCTAGTACATCAAGAACTCCTGGTTCTTCATTTGGGTTACCTGAAACATTTGTTTCAGTAGCTACAGAGACTCTAGTTACTCCAACTATTTCTGGTACATCCATTCCTAAAGAAGAAGTTTCACAATTACGTGAGGACATTAGCATCGATCCTAGTGAAACAGTAACCGAAGTTGTCCAACAACAAGTTGATACTCAACTTGAAATTGTTCAACAAGAAAGTGCTTCTGAAATTGAAACAGCTCAACCAGAATTTAGTCTAGAATCTATCCCAGTTCAAATAGAAGTTACATCTGAACCCAAAGTTGTTCAGGAACCTCCCTTTGAAACTGATGTTAATTTACCTAAACATCTAGACTTCAAATTTCAACATTCAGAAGTTTTTACCCCTCAAACATCAGTTACCGTTGAAACTACACTTTCATCAACACCAGAAATATTTTATGAACCTAATGGTCAACTTCTTCCTCCATATTTGATTTCCATAGAGGAGGAATTAATAGAAGATTCCACACATGGAACAACGTTTCACTTTGGAACTGGGCTTAATATTTACCATACTAGTCTTGATTACTTTGCTCCATCTGATCCTGCTTCCTTTTAAGTACCTGTCAAATCTTTAGGACAACTTTTGGGCCAGTTAACTATGGCTGAACAACTATTTACATCCCAAACTATATCATTTGATGCAGCTACAACAGAATCTTCTATTGTAACTCCTTCGATGTTTTCTACCACACCTAAGTCACACATGTATGGTGAATCATCCGTCCCTATTGGTCACCAATCATTGTTAGGAACCCACTCAGGGGTTTCTTTTGAACCATGGTCATCACCCATGTCCTCAACCAGAATTATACATGGTTCTTCTCTAATGGGAACTCAACAGTTTGATCATGCACATCAATATCAAGCTGAGAAATCTAGTCAACAAAGACCTATATATCCATTAAATATTGGATTTCCACCATATGGAGAGCAATATGCTTATTCATCATGTCCTCCTTATTCCGAAGGACAACCATATGGTAATTTCCCACAATATTCAAGTCAACCTGGAATTAGAGTTTGTCAATGGCAACCAACAATGCCAACTCAACCAAGGCTTGTGTATCCAACACAACCAATGCAAACTATGTCAAATATTCCTACTACACATGTTGTTACTACTGTGCCATAGTTACAAGTTCAAATTTTTGTATCTCAACCGGTACAAACTGATCCTTCTCCCTTGCAACCACAAGCTTCAAGTCAAGAGTTTCAAGTCTCTCAAGTTGTTATACAACAGCACTTGTTTCTGGAGCTCAGCAACAACCTCAGGTTAGTATACCTTTATTTGGATTGACCCAAGCTTACACTGGTATAATTGATTCACAACTTGGTCAACCTTTCATTGATGGGAAACAACCGTGGCTGACGCAATTCCAACAACCCCAATTCCAAAAGTTCCAACCTCAGTTTGGACTTGGTTCACAAGCTCAACCTGGTTTTGGTCAATATCAATCTTACCAAGGTCCTGGGCAACAAGGCTTTGCAGGTTATGGACAGCCACAATTTCAATCTAGTTATCAACAACCACCTTATACTAGTTTTGTTCAACAACCATACCAAGGTTACCAAATGCAGGTGCCTTATGATGGTCTGCAAAGACCTATTGCACAGGCAATCCCATCATATCCTGGGTATGCTCAACCTGACTTGAATCGACAGTTGCCATTCGTAGCAACTTTAGAATTACTAGATTTAAACTGGCTCGCTAATGATCCAATTGCATATGTACCTTGGTGGCTGGTAATTCTACACAAGTTACCATTTAATATTCTGAAGATTAACGGAAATACTGGAGAAGACCCATCGAATCATGTTATGACCTTTCATTTATGGTGTTCATCCAACACTTTGAATGATGATTCGATCAGAGTGTGTCTCTTCCAAAGAACACTTGCTAGTCCAGCTACTAAATGGTACATCGAATTACCAAGAGCTTCTTTCAGTAACTTCACCACTTTAGCCACTACCTTTTTGACCCACTTCCAGTTACCTATCAGATAGAAAACTGGAATGGAGCTCTTGACCACCTTTAAACAAACTACCTCTACCCATATATCAGATAATATTCATGAGTGGTGGCATCGTCATCGAATGGTTAAGACATATGTTCCCGATCAGCTTTTAGCTAAGTGGTTCATAAAGTCCTTGTTTCCATCAATCACTGAGGATGTGGCAAAAGGTGGAGTTGTCATAGAAGAGAAAGTTATCACTCATTCCCAATACTTGGATTTGATTTACACATAATCCAAAACTCTCTATGATAAAATCCCCAATGCACCTAGACCAGTGTACATTGTTCCACCACCCTCACAATCGAGTAAGGACTCTCATGCCGACGACAGTGTGATCAATTCTTCAAACACACAGGAAACAGGAAGACCATCTTTTCAAACTCTTTCTATTTATAATAAAGCTACTAATGCATCAGAAAACACTCATACCTTAGAGATTAATGCTGTGTCACCTGAAAAAGGAAAAAATTCAAAGAAACCAGGAGGTAAGAAAAAGTGAAAGAATAGCAAAAAAAAACAAGAAAATTCCACTCGAGAGAAATCATCTGATTCCCCTACTATGGCCAGGAAACTTCGTTATCCATATCTGATATGTAATGACGAGCATTATACAAGAGATTGTCCACATCAATCTGAGGTCTCTAAATTTTTAAAGACTTCAACCACATCAGCAGTGTTGACAGATCCATTTCCAACCCCGGAGACACATTTGGTTGAATTGCTCATGCTTCCACATCCCAAGTACTCATGTTATCCATCACAAATCCACAAAACGATGTTTTGGCATCAACAAGAAACAAAGATTATGGAAATTAGTCATCGTTGAATAACCAGGCCACTGATCAACCTAGTACTTTGACCTCGACTTCATCAAAAGTTGTTCCACCAGTTGTACCTGAATTGACGATAAGGCCACCAAAGGGAGTTGTGCACAAATCAACATTCAACCCTTGTCCTCAAGAAGCTAAAAACTATAATATAGTGGAAGATCTGGCTCAATCACCTTCCTCTATTTCGACACTCGAGGTGTTGCAAAATTTTCCCTCCTAGAAACAAGCTTTATTATCAACAATAGGTGGAATAGATCCTACAGATTCAAATCTTGTGGTTTTTAACCATGTGAGATATTCACCACAGTTAATAGCACAATTAGCTTTCCTAATACAAGTAAAAGCTCTCGATAAGAATGTTCACCGAACTATTATTGATGATGGGGAATCTACTTGCATTATGTCCACGAGATACTGGAAAGCACTTGGTTCACCGCCATTGTCACGATCACCAACTACGTTAAAAGCCTTTGATGGAAGAACATATACTCCATATGGGATTTTGAGTAACCTACCAATCGAACTAGGGGGCAAGACAGTTACTATTGACGTTGAGGTAGTTGACAGACTCCTTGATTATAGCATTTTACTAGGAAGGCCTTGGGTATTTGCTATGGTTGTTGTCGTTTCCATGTACTTTCATGCAATTGCATTCCCCTTCAAGGGTGGAATCATAATCATTGATCAGCTAGCCTTCTTTTCCAATAGTTCATAGGCTACAAGAAGCATTTAGTTGATACACAGAACACTTCAAAGTGTTGGAGTAGGTCTCCTTATATATCCTTCTTTAATGGGCACTTTTACCCTCTCGTCACCATCTGGTTTGGCGGAAGTGGCAAGAGTAGAGACTTGCAACATGAATTCTTCTACATCATCTGATTTTACGAAGATTTCCAAATACTTTGCAACTGATGGTCATAGCAAGGCGTTGTCATTCATCCCCATTGAATCATCATAGCAATCAATTTTTTGGCTTGTGCGGCAAACCCTAATACACAGTCAACAATTGTATGGGTAGATAGATTGTTAGAATATGGTACCTCTTTGGATCCTTTTTCACGTATACATTCTACGGATGAAGGAATCATCCAATCATTGATGATATGAGAGGAACCATGGGAGGATTATCATCATCATTCCCACCTTCTAGATGACATTGAAGATTATTTAAATGAACTAAATCACCCATCTATCATTGATTTCTTGTCAAATTTTGTAAATACTATAGATTCTAAGCATAATTTGTCCAACATAGAAGAAATGATTTCTATAAACATTTCGACCAAGCCTAACATTGTAGAAAAAATTCATGTCAGCAAATCATGTTCTTCATTGGAACTTGATAGTTAATGTGCTCTTTTTCATGACTTTCGAGATATCTTTGCATGGTCTTATGAGGCGATGTCGGGCATTGACTCAAGTGTTTTTGAACATGAGATTAAAATGTACCCTGATGTCAAACTAGTACAATAGAGGCTTCGAATTGTTCATCCTAAGAAAGTCGCTACCATTAAAGTAGAGTTTGAAAAAAATTTGCGTGTTGGCTTCATTTTCCCTGTACCTCTAAATGATTGGGTATTTAATATTGTTCTATTGATGAAAAAACAAGGGACAATTTGAGTGTGCGTCAATTATTGGGATGTAAACCAAGAATGTCCAAAGGATAATTATCAAACACCTTTTATCCACCAAATTATTGATGAATGTGCCAAATATGAAATATTTTCATTCATGGATGGATTTTCTGGCTACAATCAAATCAATATCCGCCCACAGGACCAATCGAAAACCACTTTTATTTGTCCGTGGGGCACATTCGCCTATCGAAAGTTACCTTTTGGTTTGAAGAATGCAGGGGATACATTTCAAAGGGTGATGAATTACGCCTTCCATGACATCAAGCACATTGTTCAACCTTATCTTGATGATTTTCCTGCTCATTCACGAAAACAAACTGATCACCCACAACATTTGAGAGCAATATTATTATGTTGTCAAAACTACAATACAAGCCTCAATCCACATAAATGTTTGTTTTGTTTTGGCTCTGGTCGATTGCTTGGATTTGTAGTTTCAAAATATGGAATTTGACTTGATCCCATTAAGGTTCAGGCAATCCTTGACTTGCCTCCACCTTCAAACTTGTTACAGATACAGAGACTTCAAGGGAAGGCAAAATTTCTGAAGAGGTTCATTCTAAACTATGTTGAATTAGCTAAAGTTTATACACGTCTATTGAAGAAAGGAGTACCCTTCCATTGGGACCAAGTTGCGCAAGCTTCTTTTGATGCTCTCAAAGATTCCTTGATTAGAGCATCATTAATGTATGCCCCGAACTATCAAAAAGAATTTTTACTTGTATCTCGCCGTTGCAGATACAACCATTGGTATGGTTTTAGTTCAGTAAGAAAGTGGAACTAAACATCCTATTTATTATTTGATTCGTAATCTCAACGATACAAAAAGTAAGTATTCACATGTCAAAAAGTTAGCCTTGGCAGTCATTCAAGCTGTGTAGAGATTTCGTCATTACATCCTCCTCCGCAAAACTACCATTAGATCAGATTGCAACCCTATGACATACATTTTGTCACGTCAATTGCTGGGGGGAAATATTCTAAATGCATAGTTATTTGCAGGAGTTTTATTTGGAATTCATCAAATCTAAATCAAAGAAATCTCTTTTCTTTGCTGAGTTACTTTGTGATATTCCCTCATCCTCCAATGATTTAACATCAGAAGCAACAATCTTGGATGTGTCTTTGTTTCTTATCTCCTCAAGTGATCCATGGTATGGAGATATACTGGTCTATCTCCAGACCCAAGATTTTCGGCCTAATACCTCACTCTTAACAGTGACGTACTCGATACCAAGCCAAAAATTACCTAATCATTGGTGATACACTTTATTGTCGTGTTGTCGATACCATTTTACATAGGTGCCTTACTCATGAGGAGGCTGAAAAAGCTTTGAATGAGTGTCATTTAGGTGCTTGTGGGGGGCATTTATCTGGTTACGGAACTGCAAAGAAAATTCTACGTGTTGGTTACTTCTGGCCAACCACATTCAAAGACTGAATTCTTGCTGTGAGAAGTTGCCATGCTTGCCAAATATTTGACCATAAAACTAGATTACCACTTGCACCACTACATCAAGTCATTGTTGTTGGCCCATTCGCAAAATGGGACATTGACTTTATGACATGTAACCCCACCTCGACCGAGGGGCATGGTATATTATAGTCGTCGTTGACTATTTTACCAAATGGGCTGAGGCGATGCCAACATTGAACAACAGTGGAAAAATAGATGCTCTGTTTTTTTTCAACCATGTGGTTGCTAGGTTTGGTGTACCACAAGCTATAGTTACAGATCATGGGTCGCATTTTCGCAATCATATGATGGTTGAATTAACTACCAAATTAGGACTTTCACATGATAGGACGGATAAGTTGAGGCTATCAACAAAGTCCTTAAGTGCATCTTGCAAAGAATGATTGGAGTTCATAAAAGGAATTGGAATTTAATCCTGTACTCGGCTTTGTGGGAATATCAAACCTTGGTGAGGAATGTGACCGAATTTATGCATTTTTAATTGGTGTATGGTTTGGAAGCAATCTTACCAATCCAATGTGAAATCTCATCTCTCAAACTTATGATTGACTTGCTACCTAACACTTTTGACGAAGGAGTGCATTTCTTGGAATTAATCCACCTAGATGAAACCCATCATGATGCTGCAGTGGCTAATGAGGCACATAAAAAATGCATCAAGTTATAATATGATAAAAATGATAAGCCTCGTGTCTTCTCAGAAGGTGACCTAGTCTTGCTTTACGATCAGGATTCTGATAATCTTGGAGCGGGAAAATTTGAACTTCTATGGATGGGCCCTTATATTGTTAAACATGTATTGACAAAAGGGGCCTACGTGTCAGTGGACTATGATGGGCTTCCATTTTCATAGCCCCGAAACGGGCTATACCTTAAACATTACTATGCTAAGTTAAGTGTAGTAAAACTCACTATATTTATGCTTTTATTGTATTTGTGTGTGTGTTTCTTTTAGAGTTTTTATTTGTTTAGGTAATCCACTTCGCATTTGTTGTAGATTTCAAACTTTTCATAACCATTTGTTGGTTATGCTGATGGAGCTAGTTGTAGTACGCAAAATTTATCTTCTACAACATGGTCCATTTTCGCTCCAAGCAGTGGGTTAGTGAGTTTTAGAGGGATATGTATTGGACGATCGACAAACAATATCGTTGAGTATAGCGCATTGATTGAACTCCTCTCTAATGCCATTTCACTTGGTATACGCCGAATCATCATTAGGCTAGACTCACAACTTGTTGTACTACAACTTACTGGAATCTATACCATCTGAAACCAAGCAATTCATCGTATGTTCCTTAGAGTTTGTATTTTGGAAAGGTATTTTGAGTTTATTCAATATCAACATATTTCCATAAATCTAAACACATTAACTGACTCTCTAGCGAAATATGTGTTAAATAGACATTTGTGACATATGTAAAGTAAACAAATTTCAACTCACATCATCATTTGAATAGGATTGCATCACTTAACCATAATAAAACTCTGAAAGTCAAATAGATAGTTGTATATAAGTTTTGTAAATAGTTCGTGTCCAGGACAAAAATTGGTCATCTGACCCAAAAAACTCAAAGATGCATGCAAAAAATATCCAGGCAGACTAGTGCTACTCATGGTAATAGGTCACAGCCTGTGCTATCATGTGTAGGAGTCTCATCCAATGACTCAGCACACCAATGGTATGGTGTTGCAATCGCATAGGTAACTCCTCGATCCTGACATCCAGAATACCTAGGGTCGAACCCTCTATGTGATCATGTAGCTCGGCCAATGTCTCTACTAAATCCAAGTCTCGGAGAACTACTCTCCCAACAACTCTCTGTACTAGTGCACCTGCCTCTCTTTGGCGTCCCACAGGTTGAACAGATCCAAATTCTACATACATATAAAATAAAATTGTTTAGTCTTGTCAATAATAAAAAACACAAAAAAAGGTAGAAACTTTAAAAAAGAAAAAACACTTTGGTCAAACAATTTACCAATAGCACTCCACTATGCTCCAATCGGTAACATCAGATCTAGATCACCATGGAAATCCATTCCTAAATATGGATATTCTACGAATGTCATGTCCTATCAGTCAAACCACTCAAAGAAAGTAGGGGTAAATGAGATCAATGATTGGCTAGCATTCTTAGCCATAAGATCTACCCACCTTTGCATCCATGGGTCTCTAGGTCTAGGTACTCCTAGTGAGATATGTTGTGGCTGCATGAGTTGAATTCTCTCCAAGGAAAAATAAATCAAGATAGACCCATAACCAAAAAAAAAATTCGTTCCATTCTTTACCTTGGTCAGTTGTTCTTTCATGGATGAAAGAACTGCCTCACACCAGTTGAACACTTTTGGCTCCAAAAACTCTAAAGCACACTGCATATATGACCTATTTTCCAAGTGTAAAGTTGTGCTACCAGTGAGTTTGGCGAGTGTAAAAAGGATTGTTCTCAATGGTAAATCACTATCCTCCCTAATGTTGATCTTTCTGTCTCTGCTAGGTTGAGCTCCTTCCCTACAAAATTGTTGTATAAAATCTCTCACTGGTTCACCTCCTCTAGTAAATCCTAATAATGAGATGGGGGCACCCTGCCTCGACAGTCCAGTAAGAAAGTAAATATCAGCGATGGTAAAGGGGATCACTTTGCCCTTAATGTGAAAACCTGATCAGTAGGATCCCAAGAACGAACAAGGTACTGCAAAATTCAAATTTGTTGCCACATCTTGGATAATCGAAAATACTTCAGTAACCCACAATTACTTAGGGCGTCAGCTGTTCCTTGATTATTTGGGGCAATCATATCTTGTTTTTCATGCTCTCGTTCTCTCCATATAATCACCATTTTGATCTGATGAATGTCTGAAATGCAACAATTAGAAAAATTAGGATCCATTTTTGCAAAAAACAGTTGAAAATTTGGGAGAAATTAGCTGTCAAAATTTGGTTTTTGTGCCCATCGCACCCCTCCATTAGAGACAGTGTGTTGCAATGCATACTTCCTTCTAGGTGTATGAAATGCAGTGCACCTTTCGATATTAAAAGGGTGCGCTGATCCAGAGTGCAAAAAATGAAACCCTAGGGGCCTCAAAAGCCAAAAATTTTTGCTTAAAACTAAAAATAAATGGAATAAAGTGGAAGAGAACAAGGATAGCTCCTATCTGGTCTAGACGGCATGAGAAATGGTCCACTAAATCCTACGTAATCAACTAGTGAACTTTGAGGTGAAAAACTGCTCCAGAGCACCAAAGTCAAAGGGTAAAAGTGAAATGGTGAAAATGAATAATAAAACTTGTTTTTATGTTTATTTCTTGCACATTAATCGAGTAAACGTTAGTTTCTATTCATTTTATCCATGAACATTTATTTTTAATCCTCTTTGATGGAGTTTTGAGCAGGTTTAACAACTTAAAGCAGAATTTGATGTGCTCAAGTGTAAATTGAACATCTTTGACCACAAAGCAAACTTTTGTCTCTTTTTCGAGCTTTGTCAAAAAAGAAAAAGAATCCCCTTAGAGTCCTCTTTAAACTCTTTTCATATTTTCTAAATGTGAAAAGATTGTCAAGCGCTCATCTATTCCAGCTCGTTAAAGGATTGGAAACGATATCTCTCTTGTATTATTTTACGCTTTTTTGGACTTGAGAGATTATTTTACGAAAAAGAACTTATGGAGTTTCCTTTTTGTCCCTTTTCAAACTCTCTAAACATGAAAGGGACCAAGTTGTCTTTGTCGTTAAACTCGTTTAAAACATCAAATAACGACAAACTTGTCCATCAAGACAAGGCCGAGTTTCACCTTTGCTAGACTCGTTAAAACATCAAATGGTGATGGATTCGCTCGAAGGGTGAAATTATACAACAAGAAAATGTTATCCTCCTCAAGCTTGATAAAAAATAAAGAAGTATTGGTTAGCAATGACTGGGGAAAATGGGAAAAAGCCGAGAAAAATTTATGGTAGCAAGTCGCTCTTGAACATGACACTTTCACCTCATCACTGTGATTATGTGGGTTGGGTCATTCAGCTTGACGGTTATCACATCGTTGGTCTATCATACCATCCATTACTTTGTTGTGGGTCAATGCTACCAATTCATCTTAGTGTCGCCGACATGTTCAAGAGAAGTCATTCAGTCCAAACTTCATCCTTTGCAATACCATAAACCTAAATTTTCATGACTTCCATTCCTAAACCTTTTGTCGTTAGTCGATTCTCATCTCCAAAATCATTTACCTCGTTTTGTGTCATAGATGTGGGATACATCAAGGCCCTCCTACGATGAGTCGCTTCTTAACAGCATCAGCACATCATCTAAGAAGTTGACTTAGAAACACCCCTTCAATACCTTGAGGCTTGCATACATCAATGGCAGGTTTCTCGCTTCCGGCGATAGGTTGACATCAGTGGCCTTCGACTAAAAGACTTTGTATGGTGTTTGACATCAAATCATTTATTCACACCAAGCGAAATGTGCTATAGTACCTTGAGGGTCATCATCATTATCAGTGATTCCTCTCGTCTGTTAACAGCTTACATCATTGGATGGAAATCAGATGATGTCTTTCCATGTTCGACTTCAGAACATCTATTCACATGGTTAGAATTGTACTTGAGCAAAAGGTTGAATGAGATTGAAGACCCCGGATCTAGTTTCATCCATCCGGGCTGCGATATTTTAAGGAGTAATAAATCAAATGTACAATGGCCTTACATTCATGGTCAACCATTCATGGGTCTATATTTGTAGACGACTGTATTTGAACATGTAATGAAAGTTTATAAGCTGAGCATGGGTATGCCTACCCTCAGCTAGTTCATGAGAAAAATCAAATTATCATGATATATGCATTGTAATTGATGCAAGTCACCTTCCGTTTCGAAACCTCCTCTCTTCGTGATAAAGCATTTCACTTGACATATATATTTACGACTTCATGCTTTAGGAGGCAACTATTACCAAACCATTTGGGCACATCAACCCCCACTTACAGATCGATACTATTAGGGCCCATCAACCCTAGTGCAGTTGTTACATGCCATAAAGAAGTTAGTCATCGGAATGCCTCATTTTCCAGGAAGTTCCATCACTGAAAACATCCAAAAACTACCTCTAAGAATATTAGTGTAGGTAGGCCTTCATTAGGGTGTGCTGCAATGAAAACCATACACTAACAGGGTGTTATGTAGTGCACTTGGTACCTCTTTAGCCTGCACTGGTCGAATTTGAGAGAAATTCCATGAGTGTTTGAAGATTCCTTATCCATTGGAAGCCTCTAGAAGTTTCTCAAATGCCACCTACTCCTTTGAGTTCACATTAGATGAGGAATGGAATTAGGAAACATCAATCCCCTATCCCTTCTTCCATGGAACTGATTTCTAAATTTAGAAAGGAATTCATTATCACCATTGATGGCATAACCTCCTTCATTCACATATAAAAAGATCACTCATCTAAGAGCAGGGGCTAGAAAATATTGACTTGTAGGGAGATGCTGGTGATATGAGATTAGAATTGATTGCAAGTATTGTAATAGTATTGAAGTGTATTTCTTGTTATGAGGTGAAGGGGGATTGAATTGGAAGAGTGTCACTGGATCGAGCACATATGGGTTGTAATCCTTCATCTTATCAATAAAGTTTTCAAAAAAATTTCCTTATGCTTGTGTTATATGTTAATTCTTTCATATGTATATCATGTTCTCGATTCCATGTTATTTATAAGAAATAGATCATTATCATTTTCCTTGATGGGTTTTTGTTTCTGAGTTTGTTTAGGTACTTTCCAAGTAGCTTAAGTACGGAAAGGAGCAGCAACATCGGTCAAGGGAGACAAGGAGCTAGCAAAAACAACAAGTAGGTTTCTCTTCTCTCTTGTTTTATTTGTTGATTATAGAAAAAGGTAGATATTACTTTGTCTATTGTTTTTGGACCTGCTACTAATTCTAGAGGGTTAAGAACACTAAATATCCCCGAAACACAGGTGCAAAAGCAACATGAGAAGGCCTAGCACGATCACCATATTAAGTTGTGCACCTTCAAGGTAAATTATTTAGTGCTACTGTATGATAGTAAGTTTGATAAATTCGTAGGAAATTTTAGAATGCATTGGCTGGGACCATACGTTGTTAAGGAGGTCACAGACGGAGGTTCGGTACAACTAGCTAAACTCAATGGAGAACCTTTCCCATGCAAATTGAATGGCAATTGATTGAAGCCCTACATGGGTGGCTCGGCTATCTGACTAGTCGGAAGAAGCACAATCTTCACGCTCCAAGGATCTAGAAGATGGCACGGGACTATAAACACATGCAGGGGATATAGGTACAAATGTAGAGAAGAACTTTCAACACTGTGGTCTCTAAACAACGCATGTAGCAGATCCAGCAAGCAGCAGCTCAGTGCGTGCCGACCTTGCCACAGTTCGAGTAGAGTTGGAAGGACTTCGCGTAAAGATCTTCGTGCGGACAAAGTGACTCACGGGCGAGTCATGATGTTTGGTTGGGGGCCTATTGGGCATGGAATCACCCCAAGGCATGTTTTGGGTCTTTAGGCCCAAGTTTTGACCGAATCGTCTTGTAAAAGCTCCACGAATTGTGGGCGTGGGGTGCTAAATTATAATAGACTCACAGGGTTGTCCACCCTAGGTTTTGTAATGTAATGTCGGATGGATAGACCTACCTATGGTCTCAGACCATGGGATTGTATAAATAGAGTGAGGCTATAAGTGTATAAGATAATTAATAGAAGATAGAATAGAAGAATATGAGAACTCTAAGTGATTGAGTCGAAGTGTAAAGTGTGTTTGTGGGTCATAGAGCAGGAGAAGGCTCTGCAGCTGAGCGTGCGGAGGCCTAGTAGTGTGTAGCTAAGTGTGCAGGGTGGGTCAAGTCTGTAACCGTTGGGAGAATCAATAAAGAGTAGTTTTACTATATTTCTATGTATATTTTCCTGGTTTAATGCATGATTGGATATAATTTGCAAGTATATTGTTTATTTACTGCGTGAACATGTATGAATGTTTCGTATAACTAATTATAACTTAATACATTCAAGTAGGTGAAGGTAATTAAGTAGTACTAGAAGATAAGTAAGATCTCAGGTAATAACGCAGAGCATGGCGCGGGAGCTCCACAACCCCTATTTAGGGTTGTGCGAAGGCAATGTATCAGGCCGTGAGGAATGGGAAAGTGCGGAAAGCAACATGCGCATAGGAACAAACAGTGGACCAATCGAACCTCTCAAACATCTCAAAGGTGAAAAAACCTAGTTCTATCACCCTCCCATGCTACTTTAGGTGAGACCTCAGTCCGTGCTCTGCAGACTATTGCCAAAAGGGCCAGTAGTATAAGGATTTGCTTGGCTAATTAACTTCGAACCTGGGTCAAGCCCCAACAAGCCAACAACCCAGAAAGTTTCAGAGCTCTGTTAGAGTGGTTAGGACTAGCCAATCCCAAATGAATTGTACCTTGGCTAGGTCCACATGCACACCCTTCTCATCAATGATGTATTATAGATATTGAACTTGGTGTTGGCATTATGATTCTGGTATGGCTCTATGATACAGGTGTTGTACTTGATGGCAACTCACTCAAGTGGCAATGGTCTATTCAAGCTCTCAAAATGAAGAAAATAAGAGGTTCGCAGGTACACAGTTCAAAAGGCGCGGACCCGCAGGTACGCCATTCAAAAAGTTGCGGCCATGTACGCAGGTTGTCTGAACAGAAGGTGCGGACCCCAGTGCACACACTTCCATGTAGAGAAAAGCGCACGCACGTGGGAATCCTATGGTAATCCATGGTATCTAGTCCATGGTATGGTGATCCTATGGTTTTGGTCCGTGGTATTGCATCTAAGGATATTGATCCCAAGTATTGGGTTCATGGTATTGTATTATTATGGTTTTGGACCATGGTATTGTGAAAGGCTTGACTGTAAAAAAGGTGAAGGAAAATCATTTGCAAGATCTCAGTTATAGCTAGATCTCAGTGATAGCTAGATCTGAATATCTTCATGGTGCATGATCGGATATGTAGATCTGATAGTCTGGGGTATGCTTGAAGACTGAAAAACTATCTGTACCTGGAGGACCGCTAGTGTGACACGGTGCAGGTGCGGATACCCGCAAAGAAGAAGTGTGCACAGATGCGTATGTAGCCGCAGGACCGCAGGTGCGACATGGTGAATACATGGATACTCGCGGAACAGATTAAAGTTGCAGTGTGGATACCCGCAGAGAAGAAGTGTGCATAGGTGCGGATACCTGTAGAGCAGCAGAAGGCGTAAGTGCGGATACCCGCAGATGTCCAGTGATGAAGTTGCGAACCCTGCTTGAAATTTGCTTTAACTACCATTTAGGGTTCTGGGTGCATAATTGATGTCTGATATTGAGTTCTGATAACAGCATGATTATGGCTGAATGGATCAAACTCTTAATGTGATCTGATGTACTAGATCTAGTTGATATCTCACATATTATCTTGGTTTATTGTATAAGGAGTTTGGGTGATTTGCATGTACTTGATGATCTTCTTGGATCCAATTTGAAAATTTATGAAACGTGGTCCTTAAAAGAAGTAAAAGAGCAAAAGGGGGTTGTAGCTCCCTTCCAGGAGAGACTGGGAAATGAGAGAGAGTTGTAGCTCTCTGCAGGTTGCAGCCTGCATACTGGTAAAGGACTGCACCAGTACAAAATCATTGTAAAAGAAGTTTCTAATTGAAAGCAGATAGAGACATATTGCAGCAGGTGGTTTTCACCCACATTGGGTTTCCACCTTATATCTGGTGTTCTTTGGTGTGACTATCTGTTTTTCTTGTTTCATGCTCATTATTATATACAAGTTAATGATCAATAAATTAAGGAAGGCATATTGAAAAGAATTTAATAATACTGATTCACCCTCCCTCTCAGTATTATTTCCAAAACTTGGGTCATGCCAAAAGTGCATTTCTCCAAGTTAGCACACAACTTTTGTCGACGTAGGGTGCGAAGGACCTATTGAATATGTTGGAGGTGCTCTTCACAACTCTATTTGAACATCAAGATGTCATCTAAATACACCACCATGAACGCATTAGTGAAGGGTCTCAAGATTGTGTCCATCAATCTTATGAAGGTTGTAGGGGAATTCGTCATCCCGAAAGGCATGACCAACCATTCTAAAAGACCCTCTTTATATTTGAAGGTAGTCTTCAACACATCAGAGGGTTCGATAAGTACCTGGTGAT
The DNA here is from genome assembly GCA_000404065.3 of Pinus taeda. Taxonomy (NCBI): domain Eukaryota; kingdom Viridiplantae; phylum Streptophyta; class Pinopsida; order Pinales; family Pinaceae; genus Pinus; species Pinus taeda. Next base: position 66,548 of record APFE030334611.1, on the reverse strand, counting down.
AACCTAACTTCAAGTCAATCTTGATGAAATATTTGGCTCCATTGAGCTGGTCTAGAAGTTCATCAATCCACGAGATTAGGTACCTATTCTAGGTAGTGATATTGTTTAGTGCATGATAGTCAATACAAATTCTCCAGGTCCCATCCTTCTTCTGTACCAATACAATTGGCCTCCCACAAGGTGATGAGCTTGGCCTAATGTGCCATTTTTGCAACAGTTCCCAAATCTACCTCTCGATATCATCATTCTCCAAAATAGATCATTGATAGATTGGTCCATTGGGCAGTGGCACACCCAAGGAGAGTTGATAAATCAATGGAGTGATTCACCTGAAAGTGTAGAGGTACCGGTGAGGCGAAAATGTCCCTATACTCGTCCACGACCTTGTCCATTTGTTTCTGTTGTGCAGAGGAGTCCTGTTTGGAAGCCATGGTTGTAACCTTCTTCTTTCCCTGAGAGTGAATCATAAGGAAAACAAATTCCCTGATCTAGAAAATGGTCTTATGACATTGCTTTGCAGTGATCAAAGAGATGGTAGTAGGCGGGGCTACTTCTGGTATGTTGTACAACTTATTGGCGAAAGTAATAATCACACAACAAGGTTTAGACTCATATACCACATATCACTTTCCCAAGTATGGTTTTCCTAATAATACATCACAAACTTCAAGAGGAGCAACATCACACATTACCTCAATCGTGAAGGGCTATATGCTATAAGCAAGGAGACACTGTTGTCTTATGCAGAGATCTCATCCATGGTAACCGAATGGTGTACAGATATGGATGTTTTGTAGTCTTTAGGTCCATCCACTTCACGACCTCTGAAATGAGGTTCTTTTGGTTGTTGTTGCCGATAATGAATTGCAGCGGAGAACCCTTCACCCACATATGTGAATGGAAGAAGTGTTCCCCCTCCTCTGGATCTTCAGGCTCATTCTTCTAGATTTTAGTGGTGGTCACGGTGGAACTAGGATCCACATCAATGATCTACTTCCCTTTTCCATTCCCCTTATTGGGTTTTGACTCAGAGTTAGTACATGTGTCTTATTAAGAGGCCTTCAATTCTGCCGCTAGTGACTTCTTGCCTTAACACTCACTGGTGTTGTGAGTGGAGCTCTCATGGAACTAACACCATTTTCTTATGTCCTTCCTCATCTTCATGGTGTTTTTCTTTTCTTGTGGCTTTAGAATATTATCCTGGGTCGCCACGCCTTGGCTTTGTCCTTTGTTCTATGGTTTAGGGACACCTTTTTCCTTTCTTCGGATTCGCAGATCCAAAGTCCCACTTCTTCTGTTTAAACTTCTGCTCAATATTGATAACGTATCGGTACACCATGCCATGTGAGAATATGTCCAATAACTCCATCTTGTCCTGGATGTACTTATGTAGACAAATGCATTACTTGAGTACCAACTGTCACTCGTAATCCTTAATACCCAGCTTCGTGCAAAGGGTATGGAAAGAATTTGTGAACTTTGACACATTTTGGTCCCTTATCTACCGTAGCATGGTCCACTTTATGTATTTATATTCATAGCTCCTGATAGGGTACTAGTGTTCCTTAATGGCGTCTCAGAAAGAATCCAAAGTGGGTGTGACTCCTAACAGTGAGGATTCACTCTCATCATTTTGTTCGCAGTAGGTTTCTCACTAGTCCATGATGTTTGGGGTGGGTTTGAGAAGTGAAAATGTAATATTTGATTGATTGGAAAATTCATGAACTGAAAAATATCCTTCCAACATATTTAACCATTTATCTATGACCTCTGCATCTATCTATATGTGAAGATCGAAGTTAACATGTACCTTAAAAGGAGTGGTTCCTCCAGAGTGGCTATTGGATGAACATGTGTTACCTGTGGGTGGTCATTGAAGGATCTAGGAAAATTTATCAATCATTGCATTCGTATGTTGCTTGAGGGCTTCCTCGAGCAAAATTTTAAAAGAATCTCCTTCCCCCTCGTCTTTACTTTTTTCACCATGGGAGGTCATCAGGTTTTGTGAAGCTTGTCTTGCAACTGTTTAATTAGATTGAGCCCTAACTCCTTATAACAATGCCAAGAGAGAAAATTCCCAAGAACTTTATCTTGTCCTGGATATACTTGTGTAGACAACCATAGTACTTGAGTACCAACTACAGCTCATAATCCTTAATACCCAGCTTCATACGAAGGGTATGGAAAGCATTTGTGAATTCCGACACATTTTGGTCCCTTACCTACCATAGCATGGTCCACTTAATTTATTTATATTCATAACTCCCAATAGGGTAATATGTTTCCTTGATGATGTCTTCGAAATAATCCCAAGTTGGTGCGACAGTTAACCATGAGGATTTACTCTCACCATTTTGTTCACAGTAGGTTTCCCACCAATCTGTGATGTGTGGCATAGGTTTGACAAGTGAAAATGTAATCTTTAATCAATTGGAAAAGTCATGAACTGAAAAATATCCTTCCAATAGATTTAACCATTTATCTACGACATCTGCATCTATCTAACCCTTAAATATGGGAATATCAAAGTTAACATGTACCTTAAAAAGAGTGGTTCCTCCAAAGTGGTTGTTGGATGAACATGTGTCGCCTGTGGGTAGTCATCAAAGGATCTAGGAAAATTTATCCATCATCGTGTTCCTATGTTACTCGAGGGCTTCCTCGAGCAACATTTGTAAAGGATCTCCTTTCCCCTCTTCTTTATTTTTTTCACCATGTGAGGTCGCCAGGGTTTGTGAACCTTGTCTTGCAACAGTTCAACGAGATCGATCCCTAACTTCTTATACCCTGACCTCGTTGGGGACATGCAAATAAAAACACAGAAAGAGAAGAATTCTCTAATACCACTGATCCAAACTTAAAAATGAATGCAACAAATTATAGATACAACCATAAATAGAGAGATGCAGCAGAAATAACACTTCATTTTACTAATAGGAAAATATTGAACTATGCTTACAAACAAAATGGAAATAAACTAGCTCGAGTGATGGTAGGCTATCTCTGAGAAGCGATGTGGTGGCTACATGCCTATCAACGGTGTTACAATGTGGCTCAAGGGCCTATTTATTATTGATCAACAAGAGAAAGCCCTAAACAACCAAAACCCTAACCCCAGGAGATGTAACGACAAGCATTTGTGCGCTCTGTTGGGGTTAGTTGGGAAGCCAACTTCTCGGTTTCATAACTTGGTCATATTATCTCCATTTTGCGCATACGTTACCTTACTGAAAAGGTCTCTCCAAGTATTATAGGATTTCCAGTAGACCCATATCAGAAAAGGGCCTATAGCGGGCCTCAAAAAAGCATTGTTTAGGGGGTCAAAATTTCTCCGGATGTTCAAGACCTAGAAAACTACTAAAAATAGTAAATATTGAAATACATAAGGAAAAATATGAAACCAACTAGAGATCTAGGTGGAATAGGAAGGTGGCCACCAATATCCACCCACCAATATCCACCTGAACCATTCCTCCCCCCTTAGGAATCAATGGTTTCCATTGCATGCAGAGCCACCATGACGTGAGGAATGTTTTGTTGAACTTGGTCCCTAGTGAACCACTTGACCTGGTGTAGTAGTTGGCCTGCTTTGACAACTCGATATAGCTGGATCCTCTGTTGGTGAGTGTTCTTAATCTACGTGTCCATGAACTGATCAATTGTGGCCTGTTCCATATAGTCCGGGTTGAGTTTTTTTGGTGTGAGTTGTTCTTCAATGTCGAATGTGTCCAACAATGGTAGAAAGTATGGTCGAAGGCGATGTACATTGAACATTGGGTGCATACCAAGGAACAATGGGATGTTGAGCTTGAAGGCATTCTCATCGAAAACCTTGGTGATGGTGTATGGCCCATATCGGAGTGCGTGAATCTTGTGGTGGGCTCCAGCGAGGTGCTCCTTTTGCAAATGTAGCTAAACTTTATCGCCCACCTGGAACTTGTGCGACACTCGATGTTGATCGTTACGATGCTTGTACTTAGCATTATATCTATCAAATATATCATGGACCTATTGGCAAATGCATTGAATGCACTCAGTGAAGATGTTAGCCCTGTAATCTTTGGATTGGACATGAGCCAAATCTACCTGAGTGGCTGCAACTAGTATGGCCACATCAGTTCGACATAATGGTTGAAATTCCATCCCTACTGGAAAGGGGTTGTGGTTGATTGAGATGTGGAGAAATTTTTTGTAGTTGTGATGGACATAGGGGAGGCTTTCATCCCATGTGTGTGGATGCTTCAAGTTGTACATGTACATAATGTATACGATCATCCTGTTGACAACCTTTATTTAGCCATCAGTTTGGAAATGGAAATAGGTGGACTTCATAATTTTTGTATCCAACATCGACCAAAGACTTGACCAAAATTCCCTTAGGAATCTGATGTCCCGATATGAAACAATGGAATGTGGGATCCCAAAGTGTATCCACACTAGCTCAAAGAAGAGCTTAACCGTGGCATTTGTTGTGATACTATTCTCACAAGTTGCCACGATGGCCATCTTAGAGAATTTGTCAACGACCATAATAACGCAATCATTACTATTCTTATTAGAAGGAAGGTCTAACATGTAATCCATGGAGATATATTCCCAAGGTTGACTAGGAGTAGGTAGAGGAGTATATAGGCCTTGATTCTTGATGATTGGTTTGGAAATGGCATAGGTGGTGCATGATCTAATGCACTTCCCAATATCCTGATGATGTTTTAGCTAATAAAATATTTTTAGAATACTGACATTTTTTTCTCTACTCTTAAATATCTAGCAACCCAATTGTAGTGCACCTCCAAAATCATCTTGGCATGCTCACTTGAAGAAACAAATATGTGTCCCTGGTGGAATAACAGTGCATCCTGAAGGTGAAAATTTGGAATTTGCTTCCCTTCCAAGAGTGTTTGGTATGTGTTTCCAAATTCTGGATTGCTCCGATAAAGATGTGGTCGCCCCGAAGTCTCATTCCCACAGGAGTCAAGCATAGTGATCAACGCCATGACTAGTGGTAGGTTGAGGCAGTCTGCAACATTATTGGTTTTTTCCTTCTTGTACTTAATGTTAAAATGGAACTGTTGTAGGTAGGTGGACCATTTCTAATTACAATCATTCTACAACTTCCCTTGTGTATGTATGAACTGCAGGAGTCAGTGGTCTGTGTTGATGACTGTTTCCTTCCCCAACATGTAATTCTTCCATTCATGGTAGAACTGCACAATGGAATACATTTCTTTTTTCATAAGTGGGATACTTTTAGACTGTGTCTGAAAATCTCTCATTGTGGTAAGCCATTGCATGCCCTTGCTGAGTAAGAACTGCACCAATAGCGTAGTCGAAGGCGTCTGTTTCAATCTCTAATGGTTGTTGCAGGTCTCTTAATGTGAGCACTGGTGCGGAACAGAGGTGATGCCTCAACTTGCAAAATTCCTATTGTTGGGTTTCAGACTGAACAAAAATTGATTTCTCTCCACCCTTGGTGACTTGACTTAAAGGCTAAGTGATATGAGAGAACCCCAACACGAACCTACCACAGAAATTGGCAAGACACAGAAATTTACGGAACTCTGTTAGAGTGGTTGGTGCTGTCCAATCCCAAATGACTTGTATCTTGGCTCAGCCCACATGCACACCCTTCTCATCAATGATGTACCACAAATATTGAACCTGTGTCATGCCAAAATTTCATTTCTCCAAGTTAGCACACAACTTGTGTTTTCGCAGGGTTTGACGGAACTGTCAAATATGGTGGAGGTGCTCTTCCCAACTATGGCTAAATATAAATAATCATCTAAATAAACCACCGTGAATACATTGGTGAAGGGTCACAAGATGTCGTCCATCAATCTCATGAAGGTTGCAAGGGAATTTTTGAACCTGAAAGGCATGACCACCATTTGAAAAGGCCCTCCTTGGATTTGAAGGTATTCTTCCACACATCAGAAGGTTTGATAGGCACCTGGTGATAATCTGACTTTAAGTTAAACTCACTAAAATATTTGGCCCCCTTGAGCTGGTCTAAAAGGTCATAAATCCGCTAGATTGGGTACCTTTTCCCGACACTGATCTTGCTCAATGCTCAATAGTTAATACAGAGTCTCCAGGTCCCATCCTTCTTCTCTACCAATACAATTGGGCTCCAACCAGGTGATGATCTTGTCCTAATGTGCCATTTCTGCAATAGTTCCTGAATCTGCCGCTTAATCTCAACATTCTCCAAAATAGAGCATCGATAGATTGGTCCATTGGGTAGCAGCCTACCCGACATCAAATCGATGGAGTGATTGACGTGATAGTGTAGAGGTACCCCTGTAGGTGAAGTGAAAATGTCCCTATACTCCTCCATGACCTTGTCCATTTACTATTGTTGTGCGAAGGATCCTTCTCTGTAAGTCATGGCCACAACCTTCTTCTTTCCCTCAGGGTGAATAATAAGGAAAACAAATTTCTTGGTTTGGGAAATGGTCTTACTGCACTGCTTTGTAGTGATCAAAGAGATGGCGTTAAGCAGGGCTACCTCCGGTATCCTGTACAACTTATTAGCCAAAGTAATAATCATAGAATGAGGTCTAGACTCATAGATAGCATGTCACTTCCACAAGTATGGTTATCCTAATAATACATCACAAACTTCAAGAGGATCAACATCATAGAGTACTTCATCCATGAAGGGATTGTTGTTGTAGGGAAGGTGACACTGTTGGATGGCGTGGAGATTTTATCCTTTCTACAGACACCTGATGGTGTAAGACTATGGATGTGTTGTAGTATTTAAGCCCAGAAGCTTCACGACCTCTACTGAAATGAGGTTCTTTTGGCTTCTACTGTCGAAAATGAATTGCAGCGGAGAACCGTTCACCCATGTCTGTGAGTGGAATCTCCATCAGACGAACTCAATGGTGATGTCAAACTAAGGTTTCAAGTAAGTTGAAAAGATCAAAATTTTTAGACCGCATTTCCATAACAACACCTTGGATCATGGGTTAGCATAGTAACTGCCTCCTCTTAATCGCTGTTATGGTAAGGATTAGGAGGGGGACTGTGACATGATTTTAATAGTTTGTTTGATTAAATGAGCTCTATAGAACCTAAGGCTCTTTGACATGAAAACAAAATGATACCAATGGAGTCTACTTCATCAACAATAGTCCTAAAGATATTAATCCTATGTGAAGACACTTGAATTTGAAAATTGATTTGGTGGGAAAGCCTAGGCCTACTTTGATTGATGTCAAAATTAACAATTTGAATATGCATATGGTCAACTCCACGACTACTAAACAAAAATATTTTCTTCACATGAAGTGGCTTGGGAGGACTTCAAGGAAAGACTAACACTTAGTGTTTGTTTAAGATAGATATTACACTGTAATATACTTATGGGCAACATATGAATTAATATTGTGTATCAACCTTCTCAGAACACCCTTAGGAGAGTGATACATTATGTAAAGCAATGAATTTTATATCACTAAGTTGGAAAGAAGATACATCCTTAACCGAAAGACTACTCTTAATATATGATTCATGTGAAAACAAAAATTCTTATACAAAAGCTTTACGATGCAAAAGTAAGAGAAATTATACCCATACATATGGGAATAAAGTATATATTTCAAGAAAGACTATTTTCATAATTATAAGAATAGAGGATTAATTTTAAATTAATCTGTATATATATTTAATTTTATATAACTAAAAAACGTAATGCATAGTTTTTTGGAATGAAATTAATATTTTTAGTTATAAAATTTTAAGGATGAAAATTTATCATAAAGTTTAGAAATATTAGCGAATTTTATTGATACCTAATATGAAAACTATAAAATATTTGGTGATATTTTTGTAAAAATATTCAAATTTCTAATGATTTTATTTAGTCTATATAAAACTTAGGCAATTTTTATGGTAAAATAATTTTATGGTATAAAATTAAGGAACTCATTTTTAGAAAAAATGGAAATTGGTCAATATTATTTTTAGAGAAAAACATAGAAAATTAGCCCATATCCGAATATTAGCCTCTAAAATTTTCGTTGTTCTTAGCCTAAGGGCTAGAGAGTGTTAAACCTAAGTGGAGAAGATAAAAACCATTCTGCCCAACCACCCCAGGTAGCCCTAATTGACTTAAAATTTTGGGAATTGGGGACTACATAGGGAAAGAAACCACAAAGGTGAGAGAGAGGTTGTTGGTACCTCACTTAAGAGTCCAACATAGTTACTATATTCCACATATACAACATATGAAACCATGAAATTTGAACCTGGGTAGGAAAGATCACAACAATTCGACCCAAATGCCCAAGCTACTAAAATATGTTATTCATAACCTACATTGCATATTTTATTATATACAACATTAAAATATTTTCTTTTAACATTTTTTTTGCTAGATATATATGATGTTGATATTCACGTAGCTTAATTAACATAGTTCTTAAAATAATTTATTTAAGTAGCATGTTAAAATATTTTTAAAAAGTATAAGGTTTAAACATCTTACTCACCTATTATTTTACTTCTAATTACTTTACATGAAATTATATAGGTTATATGGACAACTAATTAAACATCCATAGCAAAATTTATTTTAATTGTAGTCGACATTGTTTTTCTATTTAAAGAACATTTTATTTTTATTTTAAGAGGGGCATGTGTCAACTCCAAGTTGAGCACCAACAAACTTACACCTAGCCTTCACACTGGGCTATTTAAATAGTAGCTTAAAATATTTTTGAAAAGTATAAAGTTTAAACATTTTAGTCACATATTTTTTTAATTTTTAATTACTTTACATGAAATTATATAAGGTTATCTCGACAACTAATTAAACATGCATAGCACATACTTTTTTCTTTTCTATTATAGCGGATATTGCTTTTCTATTTAGAAAATGTATTTTTTTATATTAAGAGGAATATGTGTCAACTCCAAATTGAGCACAAACATAATTACACATGGTCTTCACACTAGACTATGGAATGAACCTCTCAACGAACCTCTCAATGCCATATTAATAATATATATAAAAATAAAACTATTTCAAAACCAAAAAACACAAACCTAACATAAATATTCATAACTTTAAAAAACAAATCTCTCTTTATATATATATATATATATATATATATATATATATATATAAACAAAATTAATATTTTAATTAATATTTAATCTTTTATTTTCAAAATGTAAATAGTTTTTATCCTTTTAATTTCTAAACTTACGGGTTCAATATATAAAGTATCAAGAATTTTACCTTGAGGATAACATGGATCAATAATAATGCAATTAAGTGAACCATATTGATGAGGTAAAAGTGAATAGGACAAAAGTTACTTTCTTGTCTAAGACAAAATATACAATATGAATCAAAATCTAATTATTAAGTTCATTTAGATAATGAGTACACAGCATCTCATCTAATTATTGTTTCAATTTTTTTAATAATTTATTGTTTCACATTTTGGTAAAGGCAAACCATATTCATAAAGCATGAGAGTCCATTTATGCGTGCCTTCTTCATAATTGTAATCTTTGACCCAAGTCGTTCATAAAGTTTTCATAAAGTATATTCTCGCTACCACTCTCTTTTACAGATTCAACTTTGAATGGTATCTTATTAATTAAACAAGTTATGTGAATTAATTAAATAAGTTGTGCTTCTTTAGCTTGGTTAGTGTCCATACAATGTATCTAGACTCTTTTCCATCACAAAGTCCAATGATGCCCTTTTCTGTTAAATAATATATATATATGTCTATGGTATCTCTCATCATAAATTGTGGAATCTTTGAGGGTATTTTCGAATTGAAGTTCTCAAGCATGCAATTTATATTATGTAGTGGGAAACATAGAGTTGACTGAGAATATACAACTTGTGTGTCTTACAATAATTGTTGTAAGAATGGTGAGAATAAAGGTCAATGAGTTCACTATGTTATCTTGAGGTGGGGAACATTTTCTCATTTGATGGAGTGACCTTCAGAGAAAGATCAAATATCATCCTACCTTGATGAGTCTTCCCTGAATCTTTTCCATTCTTGGAAAATATTGAAAGGGGGTTGAAAGTGAGTATTCCCTATGAAGGTTAGGATACATAATTATCACCATTAAAATTTATATTTTTTAGTTTTTCATTTAATTTTTTTAATATCTTATAATTTTATATAACTTGTTTTAATAAAATAATATTTTTTTTTAATTTAAAATCATAAGAATTATGTATATCTTAGTATATTACTAGTAGATTTATGACCAAGACAATTGCAAATCACTGATTTGGAATATTGACCTTGCTCATATAGAAATTTACATAGATTAAAATTGTATTAATAATTAATTTATATGTTTATAAAAAAATTATTAATATTAATTTGTATTAAGAATATTATTTAAAAGAGAAAATATTTTTTTTGAATATTTGAAGTTTGATTAAATAAAAAATGAATATTTTTCAAATTTATCAATTAATTAAAAAAAATGTGATTAACAATTTACATAATATTTGAAGATTATGATCATAAATATTAAGAGATAAAAAATAGAAATTATTTTTTTCACGAGAAATAAAGTGAATGAATGAAACAAAATAATTAAAATTTAAAAAGGAAATTTTGAAAAATACTTAATAATAAAAATAATATCAACTTCAATTGACAAATTTTCAAAATATTTGAGATTATGATCTATAATATTTATGAGATAAGAATGTAAAGATTGCATTCTCAAAAAAACTAAAACTAAAACTAAATTGAAACAAAATATTACAATTAATTCAAAAATAAATATTTGAAAAATGCTTATTAATATCACAAAATATCTCAATATAAGAGTGATAATGCAATCTTTATTATGTCTTGTATGAATCTATAGATCTTCTATTATGGTAATATTATTTTCAGTGACTTACTTTATTCCTTACCGTCTTTCCACGTATTTACTCATTTTCCCTAGAGATCCCACATGCTTGGTGTTTTACTTTTCAAATAGTGTTTTTAGCAAATATAATTGATTAATATCACATGAACGTGATCTCTTTAATGCCGTTTAAAAAAAAAAAAAAAAAAATCAAAGTTTGTTAATTCCAAAAAGAAGAATGGATGAATTGAAACAAGGTAGCCTAGTGAATTCAATGAAGCTAGTAATACAAAAAAACAATGAGAAGATGGAAATTGTTATGATCCAAATAGCATAAAAATGGAAATAATAGGTAAGGGAATCTCTTGAAAATGATAAAAAGCAAATAAATAATAATGTTATTTCAAAGGAGGAATCTCATTTAAGAGTTTCTTCAATAATTCTTTATGCCTCCCTAAAAGGATATATCCTTTGTTTATGAAGGAATAAAAGTATATAGCTCCAAAACGTATGTTGATCAATAATAAAGGTAATAATATAATGATAGCAATGCAATGACCCAAAATCTAGGCCCTTAGTATATCCTACCACTTCAAGAAAGCACTAGCCTTAAAACTTGATTAATTGCAAATATTTTTCTATGAAGAATTCATGCAATTTTGTTATACTTATATTCCACCAGATATTACTATGAGGGGTTGAGCTAGGCCACTAGCATCTCTACCTCCCAAATTTGTAGATCATTCCATTATATTTTTCTAAATCTAACTATATTCTTATGACTTGCCAAAAGTATAGCTTTGATCTTTTATGTTCTTATTGCTTGCTAAAAGTACATCTTTGAGTTTTGATTGATTATATTTTTCTAAATCTAACTATATTCTTATGACTTGCCAAAAGTATAACTTTGAGCTTTGATTGCTCACTTATTGCTAGCTAAAATGTGAACATCCTCAAAATAGGCCAAAAATATAAAATTAGTAAAAAAATGTATTAGCTTTAACTAGAATTATAAAGATTATGCAAGAAAAAATTACTTTTCAATTTGAAATATTATAATCAATTATATATGTTATGAATGTATTTTTGGATAATCAATTATGATTTCAGGGTATCATATTGGCAAAATTGCAATTATGATTTAAGGTTAACTTTTGACCAAATTGGTATATCAAATCAACTAAATCTAATTGCAATAACACAAACATTAAACTTTAGAAGAGATAATTATATATTTAACAAAATGTGAATATTAATTAGATAATAAATTTATGCACAACTAATTTAAAAAAGAAAAAATCAATTAATTATTTTTCAAAAATAAATTTTTGAAAAAAAAAAAAATTGTATTTATATATATTATAAAATAAGAAAAGGAAGACCTTTTCTTAAAGATTTTTAATAAAATAAATAAATATTTTTAATAAAAAAATTAATAAAATGTTAAAAAGGAAAGAGTGTTTTAATTCATTATGGATAATTAGGTATGATAGAGTAAATACTTGAAGAATACACAATAACTAATAATGCTAATCCAATGCTGAACCCGGAAATGTAATGACATTATTTTAAAAGACTTTCTCAAGTCCTTACAATCTCTTGTTTTTGAGACCCCACGTGTTCTAATTTTTAAATAAAGAAACCCATAAATGCATAAGAGTAAAGGCTACAGAAATTCAAGATGTGGTAAAAGTAATTGTTACTCTGGATTTTGATAGTGGGTATTCCCAGATGGTGAGCCTTTTACTCACCATCCTAAAACAACTCTGATGCCCCTCGTTAATTCCCAATCAATGCAGGTACTTTGGTAGCTAAAACACAACATGAATTTCCTAAATTCACCTAAATCTAATTTTTAGAGATTAGATCCATAATTTCCTAAATTTCATCTCTAGAGTAGGTTCTAATTAATTTAGAACAATATATTTGAGTATGTTGTTATTTTTTAAAACTCAGATTTCGGCTTGAGAGCTTGGATTTGGATTGTAGTCTTGTTATTAGTCATTTTGATCAATTTATGGAGTGTTTTTGAAGTTTCAACTTTTGATTTTAGGTTCATTACATTTTGAATTGCTATCACACCATCGAATTGTTGTATGTTAACTTGATAAATATTTTCTTCATCGTCTATTTCATGTTTATATGCTCTAATTGCATCTTGTACATTTAAATTTAAAGCTACTTGTGAAAGTAGATTCTTGGTAATTATGTAGATATGCTTTAAAGCTAGTTTTCAAACCTCTTTTCATAAATTATTTTTACTAATCATTCCATAGTTGTATTATCTATTTTCTAAAGATTTCAATTTTTTTTTTTATTGTAGTTATATCAGTTGATTTTATGTAAGTACTTGTCACTATAAGCCACATATCACTATATTGCATAGCAACCATACTCGTTCAATGCTGCATTAATAGAATACTTCTTTTGTTGTAAGTTTAAGTGTGTTTACAAAGTATTATTTGTCATAGATTAGTCATTTTTTGAAATATATATCTGATTTGAAAAAATAACCAAGGCACCAAGAGTGTCATTCACCAACTTTCTAGGTGAAGAAGGCCTAACCTCTTGAGAATTTTTCCATTTATCCTTGAATTTATCAAACACTATAATTCCTTGCTTTTCATCTACTACTTTTCCTAGGATATATTGATGGCTTGAGAACATACTAGCCAAAAGGGATGAGTAGAAGACTATGAGTGACCATCCATTTTCACTCTCTCAAATGGAAAAGGTCGTAGTGAATTCTCAACCTCTTAGATGATTAGATTGACTAAAAGACTACCAAAGTGTCTGCATGCCTCCATCGAAAGGAAGGCCCTAGCGTATTAATAAACCATTTGGACTGAAAACCTCTTTGATCATTTTTATTTCCCATCATTTGAGTGAAAGCCTCACATTTTGAACATTATTGCATAGAGAACTTTGATTTGTGTGAGAAATCTCAATATATGTCCAATCCAAAGTGTTTATAAGTCAAGTAAGTGTGTTTTCCATTCCAAGCTTGTGTGATTGAATTAAAATTTTTGTTTCATGCTTCCTTAACTTAGTTCCTAGTTTAGACTTAGAATTGACAACGAATATAACTTAACTTAGTACATATTGTAGTGTGCTTCGAATTTTATGAACACCATATTGATTTAAAAATTATGTCCTATTTTAGATCTCTAAATTAAACTAATATTTTTGGTGTCATTGCTAGGGAAGCACGTTCTGAGTTAATTAGACCTAGAATTTTCTTGAAGATTTACATTTTGTGACAAATCTAAACATTTAGGATATGGAGGAGTGAAGGTGATAAGATGAGAGGTGAGAGCATGTGCATTTAATTTAGTTGAGTATCCGCAAGCCAAAACCATGGTTATATTTTCTTAATTGATATAGATTTAAATATGTTAATTTATGCATAGACCTAGAGATGAAAAAGGTAGGTATGTTAGGAAAAAAAAGCCCACTACTAACCAACCCTCAATGGTAGTTGGAGCATCAAAAAGTCAAAAAGTAGAACAAGTTGCACTTGTTGTTGCAAAAATAACTATTGAACAACTTGAACAAATAGTAGATTAAGGAAAAAGGTTGACCCCTATGGAAGAAAAATATTATTAGCAGACCAAACCAAATGAAAATAAGTACAAGGAACATGTTCAATAGAAATATTAAGAAAATAAATTCATGAACTAGTATCTCAAGAAATAAGAATTCAAAGAGAGGAAAAGCTTAAAGGTAGTGACCCAATCCCTCAACTAC
>APFE030334611.1:0-13530 GCA_000404065.3 Pinus taeda | reverse complement strand
ACAGAACTTACAGACCAGCTTGGCTTGCGTCATGACAGTTCAACTCCTTATTATCCACAAGCTAATGGTCTGGTTGAAGCCATCAACAAAGTCTTAGTCATAATGATCTGACGGATCATTGGGATTCATCAGTCGAACTGGCACAACATGTTATTTTCAGCGTTGTGGGCATACCGAACCTCAGTCAAAACATCAACAGGGTTCACTCCTTTCCAACTAGTTTATGGTTTGGAAGCTGTGTTACCTATTGAATGCGAAATCCCATCATTGTGAATGACCATCGAATTACTTCCAGCTACTTCCGAAGAGGAAAGACGTTTATTATATTTAGCTCAGCTAGATGAGAATCTCCATGATGCTGCATTAGCGATCGAATCTCATGCCAAACGTATTAAGACTCAGTATGATCGAAATGTAACCCCTCGAAATTTTTCGAAAGGAGATTTAGTCCTTTTGTACGATCAAGCAAATGATAAATTGGGCGCTGGAAAGTTCGTGCCTATGTGGCATGGTCCTTTTGTTGTCAAGCGAAAGCTAGCAAAAGGGGCCTATGAGTTGGTAGACTTTGACGGGGTCTCTTTAGGTAAACCCAGAAATGGTCTTTATCTGAAGAGATATTATGCTTCAAGTGAGCGTGGAGATTTTTTAGTTAGGATAGATTTTCTTCTCGCTGGTGTGTTTTAGATTAAAGTGTGCTTAGCTTAGAGATTGAGTTTTCCGTCGTTATTCCTGCTTATCTTGGTTTTACGTTTGATGTCGCAGATGTCGTCGCCTCTTCAAACATATATTGGTTTCGCTGATGGCGCTTGTCGTAGTACACGGAATATTTCTTCCACAGCTTGGGTTATCTATTCGTCCTCTGACGAGTTGGTATCTATGCATGGGGTAAGCCTCGGTCAAACAACAAACAACATTGCAGATTATAGTGCAGTGGTGGAGTTATTATCTGAATCTATTTCATTTGGGATTCGGAGTTTGATAGTGAGGTTAGATTCTGAACTCATTGTATTACAACTTAATAGAGTATACACCATTAGAAATCCAGTTTTATTAAGATTATTTTTGAGAGTGCGTCTCTTGGAACGTGAATTTGATTATATTGAATATCAGCATATTCCAAGATCTTTAAATACATTAGCAGATGCAATTGCTTCTCAAATGTTAAGTAGACATGTGCGATAATCATACAAGTAAATTTAAAAAACATTCCATAACATGTTTAGCAAGACAAGCCAGTAATAACAATATCATATATATAGGAGTGTGTCAAAAATACATCGTCCTCGATCATAGGTTGAAAAGCACCTTATGATCGACAAAAATGATAGGTACAAAAAGCAAAATGTCATGTGAGACTATAATAAGTGATCATCCCATCACTGGTGATGATCTCGATACGAAACCACTGCATGGGCCACCTTACAAAGGAACCTCCTGAAAGGTCCGGGGACTCCAATCACATAGCGTTGAAGCCGACGAGGGATGTCATCTATGCTAGTCTTGGGAATGTCGCATGTCAAGCGCTCTAGGTGACTCTCCAACTCGGCCAAGGTCTCTGTTGATCCGTCCTGTGGGGCTGGAGCTGGTGCAGCTAGTTGCTTTCTCTCGAAAGGCCGGAGAGCGGCTGGTCGCTGTGGACCCACAATTGCATTTTAAAATTATTACTATCATTTTTGAGACGATATAAAAATAATAAAAAAATTAACATTAGGAAAGTGTTGAAAATGATTACCTGAGTCATCCCACTACTCTCCGGGAGGAAGAGCCATGTCTGGGTCTCCACGAAAGTCAATCCCAGCATAAGGAAAGTCCTGGATCAAGAAAACCTGGTGCTCCAACCATTGGAAAAAATCAGGTTTGAACTGGACGACCTCGGTCCCCTCGTCAGGATGGCGGGCCATGACTACGACCCATCGCATCAGTTTGGGCTCTCGGGGATGCCCAACTCCAACTGTAAGGTGCTGTGGGATGAGCATAGGAATCCTCTCCAGGCCAAAGCTCACGACTAAAGCTCCATAACCAAAAGTCTTTAGTCGTCTGTTCTTGGCCCTGGTCAATTGGCCCTTCACATTGGCCAACACAGTATCGCACCAGTTGAAGACGGTGCCCTGAAAGAAATTAACTGCCATACGCATCTGGGATCCGGTGGCAATATGTAATGCGGCAGCTCCGTAAAGTCTAGTAACAGTGAATGCAAAAACCTTGAGCTCAGGAAGGGATATGGTCTTTATGTCTATCCCTTTGTCTCTAGACTGGTTGTTGTAGTACTCTAGTCGGAGACTATCGACGGACTGGCCACCCGCCCTAGTCCCGAACAGAGTCAAGTCAGCGCCTCTCTTAGGCAAACCAGTCAAAAACTATATGTCCACCGGCTCGATCTCGAGCTGGTGGCCACCAATGAAGAAACACTAGTCCTGGACGCTCCATCTATCAACCATCCACTGCAAGAAATCCACCTGAGCCCTCATGCCAGGAATGGCCCAGTATTTGTATAGTCCACACGTCCTCAAAGCATCAAGCGAAAGTTGATGATTCCATGTGGCAGCATCCACATCCTCGTGCTCTCGTTCATGCCAATCTAGCATGGTGTACTACCTACATCAAGCAAAAAGATCAATTAGAATGTTAGAATGATTTTTCTTTAGTCTATTTTTGAGAGTTTTTGGGTTAAAAACCCTCGCGGCAGGGCCCACACCCTTCCTGTTGGACACAGTGCGTGGGACCGCACTTTGTCCACATGGAAGGTGCGGACCCCAAGATTTTTCCCAATGGAGAAAAAGTCGGGGTCCGCAGGTTCGCAGTGGTGAGCCTACGTACCCCGAGCGCGGATTTTTTGCCTAAAAACCCTCCTAAAAATGAAATAAAAGACCAAATTGAAAAATTAAACGGTTAAAAAACAAGAGGAGGATGATGTGGATTACTTGGTGAAGACGGCGTCCGACTCTGACGGTTGGATTTTCCGCAATCCTCTCGGGAAGTTTTCAGAGCAAAAGCACTATTTCCTCACCCAAATCACAAATGGTAAAAATGAATGGTAAAAACCCTTTTTATAAGTTTTTTGAGTAAATAAATTGCAAATTTTTTTATGTTTCACTTTAAAAAGGTATTATTGCAACATTTTTATCTCTTTCAAGCAGGTATGAGTAATGTTTGTGCTTTTGTGCAAGATAACAGGATTATTCAGGCGAAATCTATCATTTTCGACCAGAGTCACCTTTAAGCCCTTTTCTGACTCCTAAAACATGAAAAGATTGCCGAGTTTTTCTTTTAAGCTCGTTAAAACAGAATTAAAAGACGGTCGATTTACAGCTCTTTTTCGACCGTAAAAACATAAAATGATCGCCGGATTTTTGTCGTTTCAAATTCGATATTGGTTATAAAATGGCGTGTCCTTGGTCACTTTTTTACTTTTTTGGATCAAAGACACTAATAACGAAAATTACTCCTTGGTCGTAAAAGATCAAGCGGTTCTCTCAAGTATTATTTTATACTTTTTCGGGCTTGAGAGACACAAATTTACGAAAAAGTCAAACCCTGGAGTCTTCTTCAGTTTTTTCAGACTCTCTAAAAATGAAAAACGCCGAGTTTCTCCTATACTGGACTCATTAAATTTCGACAGTAAAGCACATGTTCTATTACAAACAGGAATGAACCACTCCTTCTTAGGGTTCGAATTTAAACTAAGTTGGACTCATCCGAAGGGTGAGCTTATAATCAAGCATATGTTATCCTCCTTAAGCTTGTAAAAAATAAAGAGGTACTTGCCAGAAATGGTGGGGGAAAAGAGAGAAAAGTGAGTCTGTTTGTCATACTTTATAACCACTCTTGAACACGACACTTTCATTCACCTGGATTGGGAAATCCTTTACCTAACAGTTGATCAAACCATATTGAATGTCTTCAGTCGGTTTCTGGGTATTAACTTTGGGTCAATCATCACGAAACCATCTGTCATGTCGTTATGTGTTCAAGAGGTCAATGAAAATAAGCCATTCATCTGCAAAATGTCTGTCATCCATCTTGACCATCCCTGAGTCAGTCCTTGCAACTAAATTTCTTCAACTTAATCTATGATTTTGTGTCGTGGGCTTGCCTACGACGGATCGCTTTCTATCGACTTCAACTCATTATCTAGAAAGATGATCTAGGAATCATCAGTACCTTGATATCTGCATGCCTCAATGGCAGGTTTCTCGCCTTTGACGACAGTTTACATCATTGACTTTCGATCAGAGGATTCCATGATATGTTCGACATCAACACATCTTATCACATTTCATGGATTGTGCTGAGTACTTTGAGATCCATTGTCATTATTGGTGGTTTCTCTCACGCTTGTTAACATTTTACATCATTGACTGGTAATCAAGCGGTTTCTACCATGTTCGACTTGGACATATTCAATCGCATGGATAGAATCGTACTGTTTCGGGACGTAGAAATGAAGACTCTGGATCCAGTTTCCACCATCCAGGTTGCGGGGAATTTTGTATTCATTATATTATGGACTATTCATAAACAGATGGCTGCATCCATACTGTGTCCACGAGATCATTCTTATATCAGAGCAGTAGTTAGTCTTCTAGTCAGTTTTCAGTCTCTTAGTCATTTTTTATCTAAGAATGGGAATCCCTACCTCAGCGATGATATGATCTCATATATATATTTTGCATTGAATGTTCTTACAGGTTCCAACCGGGCTCTCCACAAGATGATCCTCGAAATGATAAAGCACTTCACTCTTCCTATATGATAAATGAAAAAATCCTCATATACTACAGACTTCGCACTTTAGGGGGCAATCTGTTACACAAAAATATCGTCACCTTGATTATTTGCAGTCGGTATGGGTCTATAACCACCTATACCAGCTTCCTAAGCAAGTCTCAAATCTCAGCTTTTCAAAACAAGCTTTAGAAATGAGAGAAAGACATCAAAAAAGCAATGTAACTTTGGTTCCGCACTTTATCTCACTTTTGCCTGCGGGCCCGCACCTTTTGTTCAGGATTTTTGCATACTTATATGCTCTGTATGTAAAGGGGAGGGTGTGTACCCATGTGAAAGTCAAAAGGTGTAACTTTTATCTTAAAAAACTCATCTTGGGTTAATTCTAGAGTTTTCTAGAAGGATTTGTTACGTGGATTGTTCGCTCCAAGTGTTTCATGCATCCCATCATAGGAGGAACTAATCCCTTATTGGGAGGAGCTATCCCTTTGAAGGAGGATTCTATCCCTTTGAAGGAGGACCTGGTAATTGATCTCCATTGAACTATAAATTGAGGCATTAGGTCAGTGGCCAGGGAGGTTAGAAGCTGAACTTTTGAGGGTAAATGCTAGTGAAATCAAGACTTCCTATTTGAGCTTAAGAGGAGAGATCACATACCTTTTTGGCTTCATTGGGGAGTGAGTGAAGCTTGTCAAAGTAGAGGAGACTTCTTGTTGGACCCTGGGAGGAGCTTGTACAGCGTCAAGGCAAAGGTTGTAAGGTTCTTCTCCTTTTGAATTAATACAATCAAGCTCATTTTTCTCAACAAGTATCTCATGTTATTTGTTTCATGGACTCCTTGACTTTCATGTTAAATATGTTTTATAATATTGGTTATTCAGGTGCTATTTAATCGTTTGCCTTGTTTGTGTTTGCAGGTTTGTGACAAAGGAACTTACTTGGATCAAAGGAGCGAAGGCATCCCCAAACTTGCATTGGACATGTGGTAGTCCTTAAACACATTTGTTTGCCATTATTTATAAAGCACATTTAGAGAAAGATAGTGTCTGGTTGGTTTGTTTGTCATTAGGTCTTCATTGGATTCTAGGAAGGTCTATCTTGTCCGCAAGATCGACTCATTCCGCGTGACAACCTCTCAAATAGAGGTACATAGTTTTCTTGGATTTTCCGATTATTATAGAAGGTTTATAGAACATTTTTCACATATTGTTGCACCTCTATATGCACTGACAGGTAATGTTGACTTTATTTGGACATAAAAATGTGACCGTGCTTTCCAAGATCTGAAGAAGCTTCTGTCCATAGCCCCAGTCCTTTAAGGACTAAATTGGGACCAGCCATTTCAAATTTCATCAGATGCCTTAGGTACAGCTATTGGAGCAGACCTTGGGCAGGAAGAAGATAAAAAACCATATGCAATTTATTATATTAGCAAGAATTTATCTCCTGCTGAATTAAATTATATTGTTACTGAAAAGGAATTTCTAACTGTAATACATGCTATCAATAAGTTCAGGCATTACATTACTAGATATCCTGTTATCTTGTATACAGATCACTCTGCCATAAAATATTTAGCAAATAAACCAATCACAAATGGTAGAATAACTAGATGGCTGATTTTATTGTAGGAATTTGATATTACAATCAAGGACTGACCTAGAAAAGAAAATCCTGTAGTTGACTTTCTCTCGTGAATGCCAAAACCAGGGGACGCAGCAGCAGTTGAAGATCAATTTCCAAATGAGCATTTGTTTGTTGTCACTGTTAAAACACCCCGGTATGCTCATGTTTCAAATTACTTAGCAGTAGGTAAATTACCAAAACAATTGACCCCCAATGAACGAAAACAGATTGTCCAGTGAAGTGCTCGCTTTTCTTGGATTGGAAGCTACCTGTTCCATACAGGGGCAGATATGCACATCAGGAGATGCATCCGTGAGGATGAAATTTTTAACATTTTGAAAGCTTGTCATAACGGACCATGTGGCAGACATTTTTTCGATCGACGAACTGGATAGAAGGTGCTGCAAACAAGGTATTATTGGCCCACGATCTTCAAAGATAAAAAGAAGTTTGTTCAAGCTTGTGACAGTTGCCAAAGAGTAGGACACCATGGTCAATCTGATGAAATGCCCCTAAATCCATAGCTAGTTATTGAACCATTCGAGCGATGCGCCCTCAATTTCATTGGTCCAATTAACCCATCCTCGAACCAGAAAACATATATTTTGGTAGCAACAAAATATGTCACCAAATGGGTTGAAGCAAAGGCATTGCCGAGAGCTACAGAGGATTATGTCATATAGTTCTTGTTCCATAGATTCGTGTGGTATGGACTTCTAAGAGACATAATTATAGACGGTGGACCACAGTTTGCTGGTAACAAGATTGCTACAACACTCAAAAACTACCATATCGAGCACAAAATCACCACTCCGTACCACCCACAGGAAAATGGTCAAGTAGAAAGTAGCAATAAAATAATAGAAGCAATCTTAACAAAAAACATTGCGTCACATAGATGCGATTGGGCTGCAAGATTACCAAAAGCCTTGTGGGCTTACAAAACAACATGTAGAAGCACTATCGGCTATTCACCATACCAATTGGTGTTTGGAAAGGAACCCATTTTTCCCATAGAATGCGAAATCCAAACACTGCGAACAACACAAGAAGTCGGTCTAGATCTAAACAAGGCACAGATTAACAGATTACAGTAAATCAATGAGCTCGATGAAATCAGGCTCTCTACCCTTCAAGACACTGCATTAATCCAATAGCAGCGAGCTAAATGGCATGGCATGGCATGGTTTAATTGGTTACCAAGCCAACATAATGACCTCCATTTCGACATTGCACAACACTTCCTAAGCATATACAAAGGATCATGGTTCCATGGGTGAAACAAACAACTATGTCAAGGTTATGGACACCTGTTGGCAATAGAGCTCTGTTAATGGTATTGAAGTCACATCCCTTATACACCAATAGCAATCACTAACACCCTTCCTTGTCTTGTACCTTTGTAATACGTCAAATAAGATTATGTATATTACTTCCCCGAACCATTAAACACATCAAAATCTATTATAACCAATCATGATGAAAAAATCAATACTGACCACATTAGACCTTTTATGCACATCAATTGTCCTATCCTCTCAGCCTCGAATCATATCACAACATTCTCTTATTTGTTAAGAAATCCTATTTTATACCTTGATTTCAGTAACCTCCTCCTTTAGTAAACATGGAATTTTGGCATACGCTATTCCTTTATGACTTCGTACCATGGCAGTTCGGCACGTCACTCCCTCATTTGATGGTCGGGGATGACCTATCACATTGTAGGGGGGAGGATGACCTCATAATTTACCGATATACATGTTAGACTATGATTCGGAAAACTTTTACTTGGGAATAACAAGGCTTAACGGTATCTCGTTTTTCAATTTGCATGCATTGATGTTCCTAAGCTATTTTCGTATTAAACTCTGCAACAATTAGTAAGATTTGAACGAGCATTATTGTTTTGTTATCTTCTCTGTGTTTCTAACAGTTTGAACAGCCTGTTGTTCCATTGCCATCTCTGCATTTTTATAGTAAGCTTAAGCATGGGAGGAAGATCAATTCAGAGAGAACCACAGGTATTGACAGTTTCTGATGGTGCATGAGAAATCCTAGCAAGGGAAAGATGGTTAGTTTATCTCAATCGTTTACAGGAATCAACGAGACCGTAGCAATAGAATTCTTCCAAAACTTGTAAGAATATCACTCCATAGTAAGGGGGAGACACATAGCAGTTACCAATGACATAATTGCAAAGGTCTCGAGACTGCTAGCCACTAGACCTGTGTGGACGTAAAGAAGGAGAGACTGTGAAAGATCATAAAAATCTTCCAAGATGAAGGCCAGAACCTGACAGTCAGAGGAAAGGGAGTTCTATCAGTAGCATTAGGAGAGTCGTGGGTAGAATTGGCGAAGATCATCTAGAGCTACATCACCTATGAAGGCAAGAAAGACGTGGTAAGACCATGACACCTTAAACTTTTAGCTGTATTAAAACAGAAATTCTCTGTGAACTTACCTGCATTTTTAAATTCATTACTTCATGATGTTGGCCGAAGCATGAAAAAATTACAAGATGTAGAATCGGTAGTAAGTCACCATGGGCTGATACGGCTGATAGTTAGCTACAGTCTTGCTCAGCAACAGAGCAGCTAGGAAGAGCTAATTGCCACGATAGATGGGGGACTGACTCTACCTGCCCCAAAACGTAAACATGCTACCAGTACACCGAATAGACCATTGTAACGGAGAAAATCAATTAGATTGGCACGGATTAGAGGGGGGTTGGAAAACCCCCAAGGGAATACTAGCCAACCTGTGGAGATAGATGATTCAGGGGACGAGCAACCCTCGCAATTGGAAGGAGAAGATAATGAGAAAGAATTGCGAGGAAATAAGGAATGACAAACAGAAGAAGAGACCGAGAAACTTGGGCAGGTGGGGGAAGAGACAGAGCAATGTGAAGAAATCCCATTGTAAAATCCATTGCAAGAGGATGAATTGGCCCAATTTCTAGCCAATATGGGCGAATATGCCCAACCTCTTTGCCCACTATGCCTCCATACTAAGGAAGAACCACAAGAGCAGTCTTCTCGAGACAAAAATGCACCCGAAGGATTGTGCAATGAGGAAGAAAAAGAAGAGAATCATTATGTTCATGATGTATGTATGACAAGAGAGAAAAGTGATGAAGATATAGAGGAAGAACAATATGTTCCCAGCCAGATGACACCAGAAGAATTTCATGGAGAAGAAGGGGTGGAAAAAGAAGTCACCCAGGAAATAATAGAACCAGCGAGGGTTTTTATTCCTGAGAAACCCAAACATAACAATGAAGGAATACCTGGAGAAGAAAACCAGGGAATTGGCCAAGATAACAGTGGAGGCCCGAGTAAACAAACAGTTGTTACTTCTAAGAAAACAGAAGAAATTAGAAGATTACGGAAAGAACAACAAAGATTATTGAATGTGATAGCTTAACTTTGACAACAAATCAGGGTTTTTAAAATGAGAAAGAGGGCGAAAATGACCTTGGGGGAAAAACATGCAACCACTCCAGCAAGACCCCTTAAGAAAAAGGTAAGGAGGACTGAAGTCCAGCCTAGCATTCAAAACCAAAAGGAATAGCATTCAGCTGTTATCCATTTTGAAGTGCACACAGATGATATATTGGCATGTGACAAAGAAGTTCAGACAGAGGCACAATCCTCTAAAGAAATACGAACCATGAACACGAGACAATTCAATAAGAAGATTCAAGTGAACCTTCCACTTACCACTGCCATGTGGGACAATGATCCGAGGACAGTAACTCTATGAGAGGGTTTGGTACGAGCTCAACAAGTAGCAGAAAAACTCACAGAACAAATAGTTTCTCAAGAAAAGTATGAAGAGTTACAACAACAACTAAGGAATGTCAATTTATCTGAAAGCCAGGCTCTTCAAGGATGGCGAAAGGAAGAATAAAAAATTGCAAAGATAACTCATAGGTTAGACGTAGTTATCAAGCAGAGGAATACCTTATGCTCTTTGTAAATTGATGTCCTAGCATGTAGAGCCCATACTAAGAATTATGCCTTGTTTTT
This sequence comes from Pinus taeda, assembly GCA_000404065.3. Lineage (NCBI taxonomy): Eukaryota > Viridiplantae > Streptophyta > Pinopsida > Pinales > Pinaceae > Pinus > Pinus taeda. The sequence continues at coordinate 3,148 of APFE030334611.1, read as the reverse complement.
AATGGAACGATATTTGCAATTGAAAATTAAGGTTGTCAGAGCAGGAGCCCCTATACAAATCAATACTATTGATGATTTTATAAATTGTTGTAAGCACTATGAAGTAAAGGTTCAAAGATTATTTTGTGAATTCTATCTGCATAACCTTGTGTTAGGTCAAGAGACAGAGCAGAACCCCAGCCCTTTTGTTGGGGATACCCAACTACAAGCATTTATTTCGTTTCGGGTTAATCAAATCAAATGGCTTAAAGCCTATAATGCCTTCCAAAGATAAGAATACGGATTAGATTTGTGGGTAAGAGTTGAGCCTAGAAATCCAGTGCAGTTATGGAGGAAACATAGGAAGCTCATGAGGACTCTAGGCGTGATTAAAGCATTAGGGCCCATTCATACAATAATCAATCGGCAAGGGATAGAGTACTTCTTTACTATTAAATACCTCTCCATTGATGCAGCTAAATTTCGATATCAAATTTCTAATCTGAATATCCAACTCAGGGAACCATTTAATTATGAGAGCTTTAAGTTAGTCGCCGATCACTTGAACCTCTATAGCAAACTTATCTTGAGGGCACGACCATCTTGGTTAGGATATAGGTTCCCGAGTCCAATTATTTGGCACCTTGCACTTGGATACCAAGCCCTGTATGAGATGCCTGAGGGTCAGACAAACCATCTTTTGAACACCTAGTTAGGCATCATGGCTGTAGACCACCACATGAGATCCCATCTCTAGCCTACTCTCTCACTGCCTTACATGTCAACTATAATGTTTTCATGAAGGTATGAAAAAGGGTAAGCAAGGGGGTGTGTGGAGCACTGAAGAAGGTATGTTTTTATTGATTATTTTGTCATATTTTTTTTAAAACCCATAAGCTCTTTGCATCATGAACTAGGTAGATAATAAGAAATCATGAAAAAATCTATGGGATTTATACGCAACACAAAAAAACTAATAAATGCCATTTCCTATGCAGGAAAAGCAAAAAACGAAAGATTACCATTCCAAAGAAAAAGACAAGGCCAAGTTAATTGATGTCCCTCTAGCGGGGAACCACATGCAAATAAGGTGATCCAAATTAAAGCATATCAGCCAAGGAAAGGAAAAGGAGATATCGACTCAGTGCAAAAGAACAAATGGATAACTGGGAATTAACAGTTTGGCGAATCACTCAGGATCCTTTGGTCCTGAGGGATTGCTACCTTAACTACTTTTTCATCATTGATATCTCTGCTTTAGCTGTTATAAAAGGGGGCAGTACTGCTATCCCGGGGGATCAACCCTTATTTTCTATGTAACTTTTCTCTGTATTTGAAAATTTGCTCATCAACTCTCGTTGAGAAGTGATCCACTGTAACTCTATTTTAATGCTTTAATATAAACTTGGTTGCCATTTCATCTTTGATACTGGAATAATCCCAAGCCATGTGTCCCTGGAGGCTAAGGGCCTGACCCTGGTGGAACACTTTCTCTTGTATTATTATCTTTAGTTCATGCGTGGTTTTCGTTATCAGCTCTGTTCGGTAATCTGATGTGTTTTATTATTCTACATCATGGTTCTTGTTGGCATTATGGCACAGGTTTGGAGCTATGGCACAGGTGTTGTCCTTGATGGCAACCTTCTTTGGAAAACAGATCTCAGTTCAGGCACTCAGAAAATAGAAAAAGTCATATACGTCGGTTCATCTAGACAAAGGCGCGTATACACGCGGGTTATACTTTACAAAAGTGTGTATATGTTGGTGATCATTCTTTTGGTCCATGGCAGTTAGATCTTGGAACTTGAACCTTTATTTTGGACCATGGCGTCTCGTCAATTGTGCCGATCCACAGTTTTTGAGTTCATGGTATTGAAATGTTATGGTTTTGGACCATGGTATTGGGGAAGGCCTAGGGCTATAAAAGAGGAAGGAGATCTTGTGACAAATCACCATCTGGATTATTTTGAAGATCTGAAAAGTGTTAGAGCTGGTATATTGGATGGTGATGCAGATCTGGATCTGAAGGAAGGAGGGACTTTAGCACAAAAGGAAGGACAAGGTCTTTTCATGGGTCATAATATTTAAGCTTAATGATAATATCTTTGTATGATTTTGATCTGCTTGATGTGGCACTCGTCTGATCTATAAGTCTGATAATCTGGGTTATTTAGTAATTGAACATCTGGAAGAGTGTATTGTCCTTTATAGATCTGTACGCAGGTTCAGTGAAGCGAAGGCGCGTATACACGTTGTTTAGGTGAGGTAAAGGAGCGTATACGCAGGTTGTTTCATAGGCAGAGGCGTATGCACGCAAGTTACAGACTGTTAAAATTGCGTATATGCTTTAAGTTGTGATCTGGCTGTTTCTAGTTATTGCTGCTGGGTTTTGGGTTCTGTTTCTGCTATATGGTTTCTGGTACAGTTTTCTGTGTACAGCTGTCAGAGGAGTATCTACTTGTTTCAGATCTAGTTGGTGGAAAGGAGATTGATTGACTCTTGATGATTGTTTGATGTTCATGGATCCAGTTTGAAAATTGATGAAAAGTGGTCCCTGGAAGAAAGAGAAGGTTGTAGCCTTCTGTATGTCAGCATCTACATACTAGTATCTTGGCTAGTACAAAAGCTAAAGGGGGTTGTTGCTCCCTTCCAGGAGAAAACTGGAGAACGAGAGAGAGTAGTAGCTCTCTGCAGGTTGCAGCCTGCGTACTGGTAAAAAGACTGCACCAGTACATTGTAAAAGAAGTTTTCTAATTTAAAAGGAAGATAGAGACGAATTGCAGCAGGTGGTTTTCACCCACATTGGGTTTCCACCTTATATCTTGTGTTCTTGTGTCTGATTGTCTTTCTGCTCTGTTTTACTGTCTCTGGATACTGTTATTGGATTCTGCATCACTGACTAACAATCATCATCAGAAAGATTAAGTAAAGTAAAAGCATGTTCTGTATACGCGGGTTTCCTTCTGCATAATTGCGTACATACGCAGGTTTATTAAATTGAAGTAGCGTATATCAGTTGTTTTTTGAAAAAGAATAATTATCCTGATAATACTGATTCACCCCCCCTCTCAGTATTATTTCCAACAATTGGTATCAGAGCAGGTCCTTCTGAAGAAGCTTGATCGCTTGAAGGAAGATCTTTCATCATGAGCAACTACGAGAGGGAAGC
>APFE030334610.1:0-10280 GCA_000404065.3 Pinus taeda | reverse complement strand
AAAGAAACTTGATTAAAGGAAGATTTATACCTTGCATATTCACCTTTTTCACCTTCTTGAGGAGGTGAATTTGATGAGGTAGTGGCTCTATTCGGAATACCAACGATGGTTTCAATGACCTTAGAGCTTTCAACATCCTCTTTTTTTCCATTTCCACTAGTTGCATGCTTATGAGCATCCTTTTGCAAAGTGGGTATAAAACTTTTTCATTCCTCATGAACACAAACTTCACAAGCTTGAGGTAATGAACATGAATTGAAATTCCTTCATGTAACTCCATCATATTGTCCATAACCAAGACCCAAATACCTAGGCCTTTCCTCAACAATAATTGGCTCAACTATGCCTTGTTCATGTTTGCCTAACCCTTTACCTTCATAGCCCATATTCATCAATAATTTGGACCCTATTCCTCTAGTGTGTCTTTCAAATGCAGCAAAACTTTAATTTTGAGAGGAAATTGAAGATAAAATTGAATTTCATACCTCATTTTCATGCACATACTTGGCTAGGGTTTCCTTGGCATCCTGGAGTTGAATCTCCATATCATGCATCTTTTCAAGAAGCTCTTGCTTCTCCTCCTTCATGGAAATCAAATGCTCCTGAAGTATAGTGTTATCCTTCCTATATTCATACAAATCTTTTACCATATCTCTCATGATGATAACCTATTGCAACATCTCTTCATCAAATAGTCTTGCTAAGGAGGATAAATTAGAAACATCACTTGTTGAAGCTACCATCACACTTGTAATGCATCAAAAATCTTCACAACACCCTAATTGCACAAAAATCAAGCAAATAACCTTTGCTTTGATACCAACTTGATCTGTTATTGAATGTTAGTTTTGTTGTGCTAATTTCAACTTCAGATTTATAAACAAATGCTTGTCAATTGTTTCATGTGCATAAGTTCCCTTATGGTGTTTGTGATTCAAAACAGGTAATTTTATATCAAGTTTTACGTTAGAATCATGAGCATAATAGCATTAAAGACAAGTGATAAATAGAAGCAAGTAAATGTATAGAAAACCATCAAGAATATGTATAGCAAACCATCAAGAAGAATACTTAACACAATCTTTTGATAAAGGAGTTCACCCCTTCCGGGTTACATCTACTTGGTCCAACTTCCATGCCTTGGGACTTTGTATTTACTAAAATTGGAAAAAAGTACTATTTACAATGCTCTACTGCTCTTGAAACCTACTTCAAAAGACTTAGAGCATCCAAAAACCCCAAAGATGACTCTCCAAGCTCTGCAATTGGACTACAACTGATATAGGGTTTACCTCTGCTCCTGGTGGTCATAGGCTTCCTTAAACATGAACGTGGAAAACATGTAAAGAAATGGCTCTTTGCCTCTACAACCTATTCCATTGTTCTTAGAGCATCAAAATCAGCTAGGAACACCTTTTCGTGAGCTCCATTTGGTTGAATTTTGCTCCAGTTATGGTAAAAACTGCTTTCTCCTAGAAATCCTCCACTAAAACTGGAGGAACTCCAGTTAACTCCATTAAACTTGAAGTTTCTGCCGAATTAGGAGGGTTCACCAAATTATCCACCAATTTAAACTAGATTTTAGTTAAATGCTAAACTGGATTAATTAATGGTTAATTGAGTTTAACGCTAACATGATGCATTTAAATGACACGGTTAGGCTTAGCCATTAGAGATGGTGGTTTGAGTGGACACATGTGATGGTGAAAGGTTTCATGGTTAAGGTTGGTTGGTGTGGGTTTAGATGAACATAACCGTAGCCACTACATTATGGCGTGTTCATATGGGAGTGCTGGCCCTCCTAATCCCCAATGATAAACACATTAAACTTTAAATTTGCGAGGTGAACTACCTGGTTAAGAAGCAACTCGGCAGTGGAATGGTATGTCGCTTGGTTTGTGCAGAGGAGGTCATAGGGTCGAACCCCGATGCCTCCATAAAAATTTTACACTGTGCCAATTACCTGGTCCTTTGGGGAGGGATACATGGCAGCCTCTGGGCTTGCCACTTGTCCCCTCCTCATTGGTCCACTTTCAACCAATGAAAACTTACCACATCGCGGAACCATAGACCAATATAAACATGACACTTGGCGAAACCACATTGGACCGTTGACCACCATTGACTTTTCACAATCACATACCACGTCAGTATTATGGAGTGCTGACTGTGTAGTGATTGTACATTTTTTTTTCAAAATTTATTATGTTTGGAAAAGCAGTCAACGGGCTCTATCTTCCTCATACAAACTCCGTTTTGAAATAAACGAGTTGTGTTGGGATCATTTTTCCAAGACAGATGTGGTCATTCAAGTTTCAAAAGATTCTGAGCACTTTGATTTTTGAGCTAATTTTTGACCCTAATCCAAATTTTGGATCATGGACGTAGCCCAAATTGGGTGAACCACATTTATCTATGTCTCTCTTGTTTTATGTGTTTTTTTTTTTTTTTTTTTCCACAATATTATATGTATTCCATTGCTCTTTTATTTAATTTTCTAACACTTCTACCAGTCAAATAGATATCTAATTTCACCAATATTTTCCCAAATGGGCCCCACTTTGGATTCTTCCACTGGTTGTCTGGATATCCAAATTCATCAATATTTTCCCAAATGGGCTCCACATTGAAAACAATCTAACAATGGGAAGGTGATAAAGGTATCTTTCCAAAATACTTAGTTCATCTAAGAACCCATCCAACCTCAGATACAAGTGTAGAATCTCTTCCACACTTCAAAGAATGGCAAATTTATGGAATTCTTCTAGAACTCCCTTAAGATAGGGAATTTCCTAGATGACCAAGCTTCTAGGATAGATCCACAATGAAGCTGTAAACACCCCTCCCACATTTACCCAGTTTCACCACCCTAACAAGGTAAACATGAGAGCAAGAGCTAATATGACCTGACATGGCATCCTACATCCAATTAAGGAAGTGGTCAAGCCGATTAATGACAAAAAACTGACAACTCAACACATCCTATAGGGCTACAGGTCACTCAAAGAATGAATAACCACCCCAGGTGGCTAGACCCTTAGCTAGATCTCTTTTTCTCAGCCCTCGGTCAATAACTGCACCCACAACAAGGCATTCATGCGGTTGGGAGCCTCCAAACGCATGCACAACATTGTATCCATGGGGTTTCAACCCAATTTCTCCAGCTTAGAGGGTGCGGTATTGAATTCTGAGCTTGAATTCTAGGTCAGCCTCCAGATGACAACCCAAAACTCAGCGATACTTTCTAGAATGATAAGTGACATCAAGAAAAATTCATTCATACAAAACTTGTAGAAATTTTAAATAATTTAACACATATTCAACAGAGATTATCCTGATCATGTACTATTGCGGAAAACATACACAATACATAAGCTCCTCTACGTTGATCATCAATATAGCAACATCAATAACAATTAAACATCAAGAGCATTCACACATTAACACAGTATGTATCCCGGGGAAAGCATCTCGCTAAAAACCCCAACTATCTGTATATTAATGATTGAGTCATGTAACATTACAACGTACAATGCTTATCACAAGCAATCCAGTACCAGCTCCACCTGTTACACACAATACAGCTCAGATCTGAATCAATCCCTGGCTCAAATCTCTTCCGTTGCTTGCCTGCCTCCGCTGCTCAATACCTGCTCAAGAAATGATGATAATTCCGAGGCAACCACATCTTTGCTTGGCTAAATCACGTGAGCACAAGCTACAATGTGGGAAAATACGTGAGCAAACTCATTGGCATACTCAATCCCTTGATTGTGCAAGATCTGATGCACAACTATAGTAACAACTGATAGCAATCTGATTCTCTAACACCTGTCCCTGCTGAACTGAACATGCACTGACATGCAACTGAGTTAACTGATGTATTCATTAGTTGTATTATGAGTTAATAACTTGTGGATTAATTAATAACTAATTCACCCAACTCATCTCTAGTCTATTTGCCAGTTAGACTAAATACAACCAGTTTAACAAAGCTAAACTGAACACAACTCTATCAACTGCACCTCCAGTCCACTAAACTCAACTCACTTGAGTTCTAACTGAAGTCCTGCATGCAAATATTAGTCATCCCATAGATAACCACGTATTTCCTTCTGGGATCTGCATGTACCACATCCGTAGCTCATCCTGAAGTGCTCCAAGAGAATAAGACAAAGTTTATAGTCTAAATATTTTTATGAGCTAATAATATTTGACTGTTCTATATTTAGACTGAGCAGTCACTCCGCTGTGGTGTCACTCCGCTGTGGTCTAAAAATAGAAGTCCATCTATTTTTCCCAACTTGATCAATCATCCATAAACAGCAACCTGCAATCCATAGACATGATCCATATGTCTAAAAATAGACATAGTCTAAAAATAGACTTGCGCCAAAAATAGCCTGCGGGCCCACTTAGTGAAGGCGACTCTTTTAACTAAGCTCCATCATCTTGTTGCAATCTCAACAAAAATTGATCAAAGACTTGACCTAACCAGGCCTAACCATGACATTCATTTCGTCAAACATATGGTGAACATGTAATCTATAGATTATGAATTCATATCTGAACATAAGGGTTTGAAAATTATATTAGAATCACTAAGAAGGTCTAATTCCCTCTCATAATAGCTACAATAACATTTGTTAGCTCATGCATTCATAAACCATTCATCAACTAATCCAAATATATTAAGATCCATAGACAATATACATCATATAACCAACATATAACCAAGAAATGAACAAGATATAAACCATGATATAAAAACTATTAAAGGCACATAATAACAAGTACAAGTACTCATGAAATACCATAGGAAATTAGATCTTATTAATTGATGCAAAAGCCAGCCAAGTTAGGGACTTCCACATACCACCCGACCATAGATTGGGATGAAAAAAATATCACCAACCAAGTTAGGGACTTCCAAATACCACCCTACCATAGATTAGGATGAACAAAATATCTCTTTCAGACAATCACCCCTGTGCCATATTCTAGACATGAATGTGGGATCTCATGGAATAAACCAAGAAAAACCAAATGAGGGATTCTAGAGGCCAAACCACCTCAACCCTAAACTAGTGATTCCACTTCGCAGTCGGACATCACTAGCACCAACCAAATGAGTGTATACCCAAGATATCCAGGTTCTAGAGAGTTTTTTCCAACATAGGTCCAGGAACTAATAGCTTAACCCACAACCTTCTAGGGCTCCAAATCATTTGTCCAACACAACTATAGGAACTACTATCTCAACCCACCAAGGGCTCTAGAGCATTTGTCCCAACCTAGGCTTTAGGACTACTAACTCAACCCAAGCTATGCCAAAGTTTCCGAAGCATTGTTTCCAACTAATGACTCTAGGAACTAGTAACTCAACCCACATCCATAAGGAACCCAAGCACCAATTAGAAAACAATAAGTGGAAAAACTGACAACACCATGTCTCTCTAGGAAATGGAAAGGTAAGGTTAATCACTCTCAACCTAGGGAAATATCCATGCCAATGACAACACATACCAAGAAACCACATGCATGCCAAAACTAGCAAGGAAATCATACATGAAACTTGTTACCTGCAAAGAAATCCAGATGTATTTGTTGATCCACCAGTTCCCTTGCACTTTCCTACTTTAACTGGCCTTCCTTATCCAAATCCAAGTGAATGCTAGAGTTTTTCAAGCATGCTCCAAGAATGTTCTAAGTGTGCAAGGTTATGAGGGAGTGAGAGAATAGAAGAGAGCTCCAAAAAGGATATGACACAAGTTTGTGAACTAATCCTCAGAAGCCTTTTTATCATTGAGGCCTCTATTTTCTTCATTTTTCCTTAAATTTCCCTCTCATGCAAATATGTGACCCTTCATCTCGCTTTCCTTGTATTTTCATTTATTTCATAAATAAAATTCCAAGTAATGCCTCTTTTCCTTTACCAATGCCTTTGCCAATTTCCTCAGCCATAAATAAACTGAAAGTGACACCCACTAGGATGTTTTTCCTACCATTCAACTTGGAATATGTGCCCCATGACCTTGGTCTTATTTTTCCTTTATTACATGAAATTTTAACTCGAGGTTGTTACAGACCCATCGCCCTTAGGGGAACGCCGTTGTCGTTTTTTATGACACATATGACTAGAAAACTATTGAAAACAAAACGTACTTCCTATGGAGCTTGAAAACACATTTAGTTGTAGTATTTACAATGATCACTATTGAAATCATGAAAAACATACTATTTTCTAGAGATTTATATCATAACTCATTATGGTATTTACAATAGAAACCACATATATTCATGCACATTTGCTTCAACTAGAAAATAGTCATACCGTCTATGGAGATTTATAAATCCAACTTGATACAATATTTATAATAATATACACATATACATATGCACTTTTTCTCTAACCAACAAATAAAATGATGTGATGCCCGCATCAAAAACAAGGAAATTTAGAGGCTCACACCTCCACCCTCAAAAGTAGTACTAGGATTCATCTCCTTCCGAGGAAGTCCAGAACCCACTGCCAAATCCAAACCTACATCCAATGTCCAACGCTATGATCCTTGCACTACTAGTTCTCCTAGTGAACAATTACCAACGCATTATTCCATGGCACACTCCCAATGTGGTTCTGATTGTATCTATAAATGCTAATGACCAAAACAAATGTATTCCCGAGCCTTCCCTTCTTTGCTAAATAGGCCCTCAGGTAATCTGGTCACCATCTTTTGTGTAATCACACACCTTCTAATTTATGTCGGCATCCCCTTCTCTGCTACACAGTCCTTTGGGAAATCCATCCCTTGGCAAGTTTTACTCACATCGGAAGGTCCAAAAACCAAGGCATATCCCAACCTTAAAACCACCATACTAGTCATAGCATGCTCATGGTAATTAATGGACATTATTGGGTACCAGTGTCCCACAATGGCCTTTTTACTGAAGTGCTTTACCAACACATTGCTTCCTCTTCCAATCCCTTTTTTTGTTGCTGCTAATTCTTGAAGTCAATTTCAACCACCCCAAACCAGGCATTTCCCATGATTTCCTGCAATTTTGTCTACTTCCTGTCACAACAAGTCAAATTAGCTCTTTGATCAAATCATCATGTATAAACATATCACATCCGGTTAGCTCAAAACTCAAACATCATAAATCAAAATCATGAATCACATGCAATCATCATAAACCAGAATCATAGATCACATGTAACCATCAAAATTAGAATCATATGCATAATTAAAACTAAAATAAAATATTGATTTTTATCCTTCAATTTGTTCTTTTCTTTTGCCTTTGTCCTTTCAATACAAACACTGAATCGGTCGCCACACCTGGAAAACATCCAATTCCTTTATTCTCTTTAACCACGTAAACATACACATAATGTACATCACACACATATGCCCATGCACAACATACAACACCACACAATACATGTACCTACACTAACACAACAAATACACTTACACCCGGTGTACAACACAACACATACACCTACACCCAGTGTAAAACACAACACATTCACCAACACTGGTGCACAATAAAACACATACACTTACACCTTGTGTACAACACAAAACATACACCTACGCTAATGTACAACACAACACATACACCTACACCTGGTGTACAACAAAATACATACACATACACAAAGTAAAACACAACAAATACACATGTCATGACACAATGACTATACAATACCTATAATACAATATAACATGTGCACAACAAAATGTGTACGGCATGTGCATAATACAACATTTACACAATGCCACCCACACAATGTGTATATAATGACACATGTACATAGTACCACTTGCATGATGTGTACACAACACCACCTACACAACATGTACATAGCATCACATGTACACAACACCACCTACACAATATGTACATAGCACCACAAGTACACAACACCACATGCACAACGTGTACATAGCACCATGTGCACACAACAACACATGTACACAACACCACACACACACAAAACCACATGTAAAACATGTACACAACACTACATGTAAAACATGTACACAACACCATATGTACAATGTGTACACTACACCACATGTACACAACACGACATATTGAACATGTACACAACACCACATATTCAACATGTACACAACATCGCATAGTCAACATGTACAACATATACATAATAGTAGTACTACATATCTAGAGACCACACTTGTCTCTACAAGACAGTCTTGCCTCTAGTGTCTTTCCACTATCCATGTTTGTCCCAACATGTTGTAGAGTACACTGCTTTCATTCAGCTAATGTATGCCTTAGCATAGGATGTTCATAACATAAACATAGGCATAATATAAGCAATAATATCAAATCATATCCACATTATACCGACCTCATAAATCTATTTCAACTGCTCTTTGATGAGCCCCAAAATTGGTAACTTGTTGGGCTCATTTGGCCTAATTATCCTTGTTTAGTCCTTGTTCAATCCTTCATTTTCCATAGCTTATGCATTATTTTCAGTATGTTTATGTCATTTGTACGAATAAGGGTAGTCACTCTTCCTAGGTGGCTAACACGTGCTTTATTTCAGGTTTTTTGACACATGTTGGAGCAAAACCGAGCAATCATGGGCTAAAAGACAACCAAGCCTGAGGTGAGGATTCGTAGGGGGTTGTCTATGGCATTAAATAACCCTTCCTCGGGATCTTCACCCCCAACTCCAAGCTCCAAAGACCACCAAAACTGAATCTAGAAGGAAGCCAAGCAGATTTTGGAAGGGACTGTCTAACTCACAGTTTGGACAACCAAGTTCCACAGATTGAGGAGGCCAACTAAGGCCCTCGTGATGTATAAATGTTGAGGCGTCAGCCTTCGTAAGGGACTTTGGAAACCAATGCATATTTTGCACCACAGTGCTGCGAGTTTTACTTTGTTCTCTTGTAGCCATTTTTGGCATCACTCTTATGACTATTTTTTTATAATGAGAAGCAATTTGATTTTATATCAACTCTGATTTTTCCATAGGAGCCATAGCTCTCAGGGTTGGGCCCAACTTGAGAGCCTAGGGCTTCCTTTCTGTATTGTTACTTTTCCTTTATACATCACTGTTTCCCTTTATGCATTTGAACGTATTTCTGTTAGGCAGATTTAGTTATGTTGCTTGGATAGATCATTGTTTATGAATAGAATTGCTTCAGGTGTTTTGGTAAAATAATAATAGTAAAAGCTCCAAAGAAAAGGGACAACCACACTCTCGATTTCACCTCATCCTTATTGGATCAGGGGCTGGAATTGAAGAAAGAGTGTTGCCCCAACAAAAACACTAGTTTGCTTGACCATCCAATCCTTAGTGTACTGTTTTCCTTTGCAGAAATTAGTTATGGGTTTAGAGCTCTGACATGTTTGTTTGCACAGTTGATGTACATGGCTTTCTTTCCAATAAAGCTATTTTTCATTCACGATTTTGATAGGTAGACTAGATTAGCTAGGACTTTGATCATTTGCAAGACTTTGTTGATTCGGTTGAATGTACACCGTGCAGGGCATCTCCACCACTCTTTCATCCACCTAAACGTCATCTGAGCCACCTGTTCCATCTCCTAGCTGGGTTCCTCGTCTCCCATCTGTCCTTTTTCCACGTAACCCTACCTTCTTGCTCAATCATTGCCTTAGACTTCTTCAAGCCAAGTCAGCCTTCTACACCTTCTCACCACTCCACCCACTAGTTTCTGGGTTACTCCAGGCCCCTATCCTACCTCCTTATCCATCCATGCACCTTCCCTCACTCACCCATTCTCTAAAATCCACTTTTTAAACATCCTGTAGAAATTTCTGAACATCCTGTAGAAATCTCTGAACATCCTGTAGAACCCCTGCAGACTTCCTGTAGAAGCTCACAAATGAGGTCTCTTGATAGCCAAACTTTGTGAAACTCTCTGGAAGGGTGTTGGGGACTCTTTAGATCCTCTTTGAACCTTCCCAACCTTTTCCAAGCATTCCTCCTCCTCGATCCACCCCTGCACAGTCAAGAACGGTGAAAGCATATGCATGATAAACCTGACAACTTAATCAAAATTACAAAAAGATGTTTTCTTAGGACATAGGTAGTCTAAGCACATGTATTTTACCTTCATAGAAGTAATGGCATCTCTTTTAGTAGTTTGTATGCTTATCCTTGCATTAGTAGGACTAGCTGGTAGAATTAGGGTTTGCTAGGGTTTGCGCTTTTCTCCAGATTTTCAATCTCTTTTCGCAAATAGATTAGCTTTCTTCGAGTTAGCTTT